>JAJMSN010000065.1:0-56346 GCA_030558435.1 Kodamaea kakaduensis
GTCTGTATTTAAGTAGTTAGATATTCCTTCGGAATAAACCAAGCTAGAAGCAAAGTCGTATTCATATAAGGTGTATGAATCCTCACATTCCTTCTTTGATAATACAAGTCTAAAAAAAAAAAATCAATAAAAAACGCAACACATGTCTACCCACGAGTACTAATATTCTGAGCCTCGTCAGCCAAAAGATCAGGGCGTAAGTTGCCATTAATAGAGGTGGATTTTACAGCAACTACTGTTGGTATTGTGGTTACACATACTGAGTGTCTCATTAGATGAGCGTAGAAGGCAAAGAAAGTAAGAAAGAAGCCATAGGAATTTTGTATTCGATCTCAACTAGTGCTGATTTCTTACTTTATTAAGTTTCCGTCATGTTGCTTAGTTATTTGGTCTTGTATGTTGCTCGATCGTTCCAGAAGACCCTTAGTAACTTTTAGTCAGTCTCACGTGCACCTTACGTTTTTGTGACTCAGGCCGCATAATCCTGACTAAGCAAAAATGGCTGCGAAATCAAAGATTATCCCAAGCATCATCAACCCAAACAAGGTCATGAGAAAACATTTGTAATGAGAAACACTATAAAAGGAGGTCGACTCTCCTCAAAGTGTTCAAGTTATCAAAAAAAAAAATCATAAACCAACAACTACCTATGACAGCAAGAACTATACTCAATATTGTTAATGCCATTGAAACACCAGAAGGTGATGGAGCCATGGTACGGAGATCCATTGGTGTTGCGCTGGCCCGCACACACAACCCATTCTTGATGTTTGACCACTTTTCCAGTTCTGGAACACTGGGTTTTCCCGAACACCCCCACAAAGGACAGGAAACAGTTACTCTCATGCTAAAAGGAAGATTTGCACACGAGGACTTTACTGGATCCAAAGGTATTTTGTACCCCGGAGATTTACAGTTCATGACAGCTGGAAGAGGTATTGTTCACTCTGAAATGCCTGTTCCAAATGAAGATGGTTCGCCAACTGTAGGATTACAGTTGTGGGTAGATCTACCACACAACATGAAAGGGTGTGAGCCTAGATACAGGGACTTGAGGGAGTGGGAGATTCCCACAGTAAAGAAAGACGGTCTTGAGGTAAAAGTAATTTCAGGCAAGTCTTATGGTGTAGAGTCAATCAAGGAATTGGCATATACTCCGATGGACTATTACTATGCCAAGCTAGAAAGCGATGGAGTATACGAACAGGAAGTGAACCCAGAATCCAACTACTTCCTCTATGTTTTAGAAGGAGAGGTTACTGTAAATGGTACCAGAGTCAAGCAGTACCAGAATGTCTTCTTCAAGAGAGATGGCACAAGAATAGTGGTGAAGAACAATGGGAAACCATCTGAAATCGCATTAATCGGAGGCGAGGTGTTGGACCAGGAATCAGTGCACATTGGCCCGTTTGTGGGTGAGTCGGCGATGGATCTCATGAGAGCCTTTGAAGACTACCAGACAGCCTCAAATGCGTTCGCGAGAAGAAGAACATGGAAGACGTTGATCAGTGGTGGTGTGACTGAGGAGATGGTGAATGGACCGTTGGATGGAAGTCCAGAGAGAAGAAGGGAGATGGAGGTGGCATATAGGCTGAAACTTTAGAGCAATAATCGAGCAATAATCGAGCGGAGCGAGATTATTGTGAGATGTTCGCTATATACCTATTCATACTGCCTTATTCATGCAACCTTATTCATACTGCCTAATCATACAACCTCATTCATATTTATTAGTCATCCTTTACCTTTGAAGCCGATTGTAGCACAGAGTATACAGAGCAAGCACTGCGACTGCTAATCCTTCTTCCGAAATTCCGCATCCAAGTCAATCCGACTGGAACCCTAAAGCAATTTCTTTATAGAGCAATTCAAGTCAAAAGAACCGATGTGTAGAAGCGAGAGAGACTAGCAAGATGTCATTGCACTGACATGTAACTAGATGAGCATAGCAATAATCTATCAATGACATCACTTTTCTCCATTATTACTCAATATACTCCTTCTACTTCTACTTCTACTTCTACTTCTTCTACTTCTACTTCCTCTACTTTTACTTCCTCTACTTTTACTTCCTCTACTTTTACTTCCTCTACTTCTACTTCCTCTACTTCTACTTCCTCCACTTTCTCTACTTCTACTTCTTCTACTTACAATAGCCCAACCTCGCTACGCTGGTTGTGAGACTGTGGCACCATTGGTCACTCAAAGTTTCCCCCTTCAACCACAATCTTCGGGAATCTTGGCCGCACCCCTTAGTCCACTTTCAAAAAGTAATAAGAGATGGAAGAAAGTAAGTAAAAGTAAGTTTAAAGAGCCAAGAAGAAATAAGGTGTCGGAAGAAAAGAATAGTAGGCAGTAGCAATAGTGTTCATGTCTTCTCTTTGCTTCCACTCTACAATCGAGCGAAGCGAAATTGTAGAGGGAGTGGTGCAGTGATGTTATATTCCTTCCTCTTCATTCTTTATTCTTCCGAATCGCAACTCACTTCACTCGTTGTCTCAATCCTCTATTCTTCCGAATCGCAACTCGCTTCGCTCGTTCGATTCGCTCGTTCGATTCATTCGTTGTACGATTGTCGATTCTTTTCGCAGCAATCATAAATTACCCAATACGGAATCGGCACTAAAACTAACACCGTTTAAAAATAAGCCATGACGATTGTGCAACACGGTTAAATGATATGAACTCAGTCAGTCGTAAAGGAATCTGTGTGAGACAGAGGAGGGAGGAAGATGAGTGAATATGAGAAAAGAAGGAGGAAAAAGAATCATCATAAATAGATCTAAAACAGATATCTACCGACAGATGGACAGTACACCGACAGATAGACATTTATCTACAGATACAGATAGATAGTTATCTACTGACAAATTTCTATTGACAAATTTCTATTGACAATTTCTATTGACAATTTCTATTGACAGATTTCTATTGACGTAATTTCGTCAATCATCACTTTAGGTACATCTCCTCCGCCAAATTCCTATTGTCATCATGTGTAAAGTTTACATCATCTTATTGTTCTTATCTAATTCGCACGAATTTGAAGTAGTAGTAGTACTCTACCAGTTCTACCACATATACAATCTACTACAACCACCTCTACTTCTATTATTACTTCTACCATCACCTCTATTACCACCACTCCTCCGCCTATTACTACCACGCCTCCCCCTCCCTGCTCCCCCTATTGTTCCGCGGGATGCCGTCTCATATCCTCCCTGGTGCTTCTAGATCCCTCGGTTGATTGCTAACTGCAAAAGGTTGTGTGCACTGGCCGATGAAAGCAAACGGCTGATGACAAATAAAGACAGGGGTTGTAAAGGAGTGTCGGAGTGTAGATAGAGAAGTAGAAGAGAAGTAGAGGTAGAGGAGTAGAAGTAGAAGTAGAGAGGTAGATAAGTAGAGGTAGAATAGAGAAGTGGAGAAATAGAGAATAGAGGCGAAGTAGAGTAGCAGAGTATAGTAGAAAAAACCTCTCGAGATGAGCTCAATTTGTGGATGATGAATTTGTGAATGATGAATTTGTGGATGATTCAAGTCGTTTCTTTTGCGATGACTGAAACGGTATTTTATGCACAGGAAGCCACCAACGGTAGCAATTGATAGCTGATGGTGATGTAAACCATGCATGGAGGTAGATGAAATGTCAAACTAGATGAGCGAAGCAAATCTAGTTTGCTAACCAAATGTTTTCTCATCCTCAGTCTTTCAGTCTTTTAGTCATTCGGTCTTTCAGTTCAGTCTTTCAGTTCAGTCTTTCAGTTTTTCAGTTCAGTCTTTCAATCTCAGTCTCTCAGTCTTTGTCACACTTTGTCACTATTTCATCCTCTTCCACCTTTCATTCTCTCACCACTCTTCCTTTCATCCTACCCTTTTTGTCTTGATCCGGGCTCATTTTGCATCTTTTGTCTTCCATCCCTATTTCCATGTGTTTGCTGTGTAGATTGTTGAGCACCCATCACACCCATCCATATCAAAAATTTCCTATTCCGTTGATTCCATTAATTCATCCTATTCCATTTATTCCATTCATTCCAATTAGTCTGTTATTATCACACTCACTCGCTACGCTTGTGAGTGTGAGTGGGAACGGCTACCGGCAGTAACGATCTAAAATTTCATAAGCGCAAGTTGCTTACCGACATCCGGCACTCGTAACCACGTAGTCATCGGAACCACTGAAAGAAGTGAAAAGATGAGCAATAGATGAGTGAGAGGGCGGATGAGCATAGGAAGCAACGATGAGCAATAGGGTGAGCTAGGGAGCAGGATCGACAAGTGCCGCGGCTTGGGTGTCCGCAGATTCCGCGGTAATAGGGTATTCCGGGGAACACGGCAACCGATCGGAGGAAAAAAGTGTTTGCATATAGGATGCATGTCACTTTTTCTATATAGGGCTGTAAATTTCCTACATATTTTAGTCATAGGTGGTAGTAAGATAATAGGATAGAAAGATAAGACTTAGGATAAAGAGATACAAGGCAAGTACAAGAAGAGAAGTACAGAGGAACAGAACTACAGAGATATACAAGAAGTACTACGACAGTACTACAGAAGAGAACTAGATCAAGTCTAGACAATAGGAGTACAAGAAGACAACACTATAGAAGACAACAACATAAGTCAACAAGAAGACAACTACACAACTAAACAACAACAAGACAACATGCACATCAAATACCAACCACTTAAGAGACGCAACTTGAGTGAGGAAAAGCATGATAAGCGGCTGCTATTGCATTTCAAAAAAGGACTTTTGAAGAAGAGGGCGGCTAGTGTTCCGCATTTACGTGAAAGTCCCAGGAGCAGTAGCGAGGATTCAGAAAAGAGCGATACTGAGTCACTGACGTCTTCAGAGAGCCTTGAGTCTACGCGTGGTCGTCTCACTGCGGAGCAGGAGAGAAAGAGGGAGGAGAAAAAGAGGGAGGAAATGAGGGAGGAGAGAGAGATGGAGCAAATGAAGGAGAAGAGAGAGATGGAGCAAATGAAGGAGAAGAAGAGGGAGGAAATTAAGAGGGAGAAGATGAGGGAGGAGAAAGAGGAAATGAGGGAGGAGAAAGAGGAAATGAGGGAGGAGAAAAAGAGGGAGGAAATGAAGAGCAAGATGAGTGAGGAACAGCATGACTTACAAAAGAAGGAACAGGAAATCACGTTGGAACTTTCCAAAATCAACACCCTCAATGACCTTCACTTTAGACGGTCACGTCTGATGGAGCCTCAAAAGACTGTTCTCACAGGTATTCATGGCAAGAAGCGCGCGAGCATTTCACCAGAGCTGGTCTCACATGTGAAACCCAATAAACTTATTTTCAGGTCGCAGTTGCAGCGTGGACTGCCAAGGAGACGTGACTGCAGGGAGGAGATCAAGAGTCTTGTTTCCCAGTACAGAACAGAGAGTATCATGGAGGAGGTGGGGCACAAGGACGAGTATTCGGAGAGTTTGGTTCGTGTGTTTCCAGTGGTGCTGTGTGTGGTGGTGGGGACGTTTGCAGTGGTGTCAATGTTGGGAATGTAATAGAGTAGCGGGTCTACAACACAATCGAGCGAGCAATCGAGCGAAGCGAGATTGTGAATAAATACAATCGGCGATTGTGAAAGCATATCACAATCTCGCTTCGCGAGATTGTGAACTGTAATCGTGTGAGCATGTGTAAGCATTTGTCATCTAAGCATTTGTCATCTGTGTGAGTCAGATGTATTTATAATTTAGTGTAACTTTGAATTACTAATAGTCAAAAGAGTGAAGGAGACTGAAGAAATGTAAAACTGGGGAACTGGAAAACTGGGAACTGGAAAGCTGGAAATGAATAAGTGTAATATGCGCGGAGACTCACATGGAAGCATTACGTATTGTGTGTTCCACATGATTTTGCATCTCCACTTCCCCACTAATTTTTCACACCATGGCTCAAACTCGTTCCACATTGGGTTTATCTCTTATCATAATCGATGTTTCAGAGGGTTTGGGGACGGAATCTGAAACGAACAAACTTCTGCAAACTATGAGCAAACTATGAGCGAAGCGAATAGTTTGTAGAATAGTTTGTAGAATAGTGAGGGTGGATGAGGATGGATGAGGATGATGAGGATGATGAGGATGGATGAGGATGGATGAGGATGGATGAGGATGATGATGATGGATGAGGATGGGTAGTGAGGATAAAGATAGTAAGTATAGACGACCGTGGAAGGACTAGTGGGGTGATTATAGTATAAATGATTGGTGTATGGGATCGGTGTTTATAGTGGTAGATAAAAACAGTAGAATACGTGTACATAAAAAGGAACATTGTGGGTGTGAGTAGAATAAGATAAGGGTGAGACTATGAGGGAATGAGGACTAGGACGACAAAAGACTATGAAACTATGAAGAAGTAATTGTTTATGTTCGATCTTGTCCTGGACCCTGACCGAAAGGGGACAATGTGTTACGAGCACGCGTCTGAAATTTGCAGCCACACAAAGAGAATAAAATAGAACGAGGATGATTAAAGAGTAGATTGAGTGTAGTGAGTGTGAAACGCAAACAGGAAGGAGTATAGATAAAATAATGGTGGGAGGGGAAGAGGTATTTTTTGAAGGTGTTGACAAAAGGTCTTGGGTGTGATGAGTTTAAAGGTTATTTTTGAGACAACAATTGAGCAAAGCGAAATTGTTGGCTGGAAGAATTAGACAGCTGAGGCAACAATTGAGTGAGCGAATAAGACAGCTGAACGAGCGAACAGATTTGCTTACTCAACAGACATGAGAATAAAAACATGCTGTAAGATTAGGACAACTTACAATATCATTGTTGAATTGTCGAATGAAGAATTGAGATCAACAATTGAGCGAAGCGAATTTGTCTCAATTGTTGAATTTTTGAACGAAGAGAGTTGAGACATCAACAATTGAGCGAAGCGAATTTGTCTCAATTGTTGAATTTTTGAACTAAGAGAGTTGAGACATCAACAATTTCGCTTCGCTCAATTGTTGTCTCAATTGTTGTCTTGTTGTCTGATGATTTCGCAATTATTGATGTTACTAAAAATGAAAACATGACAAAAAGGAAGTGACAACAGGAATAGTGAGGAAACTTCTTGGCTGTACTATTTTAAAATGAATGTTTATTCAACAATCGAGCGAAGTTATTGTTCACTGTTCACTGTTCTTTGTTCAATTGTTCTTATTCACTGTTCACTGTTTTTCACTGTTCACAAGTGTTCATAAGTGTTCTTCACTGTTTACCATTCATTTATCACAAGAACAATCTCGCTCTGCTCGATTGTTCAACCTCCTCGATTTTTGTATGTCCTCGCTTCTCCCTCTTATCTCAAGCAACACCAACATCTCATACCTGCACCTTGACCAATGAAATTCACGGTCGGCTCCACGTCAACACGTCATCAGTAAAACGTCAACAGGAGAAGTTGACGTATTTACATTACCCAATCCATCTTGATTTTAGTTTTCTCTTTTAGTCTTCGCTCACTCTACTTTACTCCTCTACTTTTACTCCTCTACTTTTCACTTTTACTTTACTCACCTTTTACTACTCTACTTACTCCTCCTGCTCCTAAATCTAGACTGTGCACTAGTCTGTGCATGCCAATTGCGTTTATCCACCCGTATATCTGCACAGGTATTGAGTCTTTAGTCTGTATTAGCGTCTACCAGCTCACCTAATTTTTAACCCCATAGATTGCGCTTGAGACGAGGAGGCAAGAAGGGATGATGGAGATTAAAAGAGAATGAGATGAAAAAAGAATGAGATGAAGAGAGAAAAGAGAAAAGAGATGACAAGATGAAAAGATGGAAAGAGAATGAGTGAAGAAAATGGGAGGACAGTAGAAAAAGATAGGGAAATAGAAAGTGAGTGAAAATGAATAGAGAACTAATACAACTAGACACTAGACAACTAGACACTAGACACTAGACACTAGACACTAGACACTAGACACTAGACACTAGACACTAGACACTAGACAACTAGTTAACTAGATAACTAGAAGAGAGAGAAAAGTACACATATAAGAGTCTAAAACAACCAGATCACTATGAGAAATGAACATATAGCTAAGAAGAACTAAAAAGAAAGACTAGACAAAATAATAAGTCCTCCTCCTCTTGGGACCATCGGTAATTTTATGAGTGACCATTCCCAAAGTGGATGGATGTGGGACGGGTGTGGAGGTGTACAGGACTGGGTGTGATGCAAGACGAGTGGTGGTTGTTGATGCAAAGGACCGATGGTTGAAATGTTCCAGTCTTCCAAATTGGGAAGAACGAACGAGCGAGTGAGTGAGCACAGAATGATTTTGATGAGTGAGCACAGAATGGAGGGAGTGAGTGAGTAGTGAGTGAGTAGATAGTAGATATTTCGAGGCAGTTCATAGATACTCATAAATACTCATAGACTTATAGTGAGTAACTACTAGTACTGCAGATGCATCTCGTATTTAGATCATCTGACATGACATAATCACGAAAAGTAGTCACATAAAGGATGAAAAAGGAAAGGGTCGCAATGAATGTGTCGTCATTGTAATTACATGTACATGGTTAGAGAGTTATTAGTTGGCAAATGAGCAACATGAGCGAAGCGAATGTTGCTTATGTTGTTTCAGTAATCATGTTGCTTATACATTTTATCTCGCAACATGAGCGAACCGACTGTTGCTTGTTGCTTAGTATTTGTCTCGCAACATTCGCTTCGCTCAAGTTGCTTATTCACTTTATCTCGCAACACTCGCTTCGCAACATTCGCTTCGCTCATGTTGCTCGCTCATGTTGGATCAAAGAACAACCAACGGTCAATTTAACAGACGTGCTCGAGGCTTGACTAGACAGGTGATGCGCGCGGGGAGTGCATATTTGGCACACCCCGAGGCAGCAGCCTAGAAGATCCAGGTGGAGATAAGCATGGCTCCGATGCACGGGAGGCTTGCAAAATACGGCCCCAACAAAACAAGCCCATGGCAATGAAGCCCAGTGTACCGCGGCATCTTCATTGCCCAAAGCATCCAAAAGGGACGCGAGGTACATAAAGTGGGCTAACAGGGGCCGTTTTCATCCACAAAAGGCGGCCCGCGAAAATACAATCTCGCCAGAAATGGTGCAAAAGCCGACTTTTCAAAGGACAAAATGGAGCAGTCTTTGTGTCAAAGAATGTCCTCACTCTCATCTTCTCACTCTTCATATTTCATAGTCTTTCTTCTTTCTTCTCTTCATCTCTTCATATTGTTCATAGTCTTTCTTCATATTCTTATAGTCTTCTCTATCTTGTCTTCTCATCTCCACTCTCTCTTCTATCTACTTCTCTCTCACATCTCGCTTGCTCGATGTGAATAGTGAATTTCCGTCCTCCTGCATAGCCCAATCGTCATACCGTTCATCGTCATTTGGTATTTTTTCAAAGCTTCGTTGCACCTGGGTGAGCTTCACATGCGCACCAAATAAAGTGTGAGGCGTTATCATCGAGCAGTTGGCGCCCTCTTACATACTGTCAAAGTCTCTGAGGTTTGGAGGAGGGTGGAGGTGGAGGTTTGAAAAGTTGGAGGGTGGTGGAGGTGGCTGCAGGTCGGCAAGTGCGGGACCGCTCCGATACTGACGCCGAGCATATGTTTGTCGGTTACTGCTGGAAGGAACCGGGCATTGTGGTGGGCCTGTTAAGCTTTTATCTTTGTGTCTGATCGGATTGTCAAGATCTTTCGTGCGTGGGTGCTGGGCACGCAACTTTCGATGTCCAGGGGGCACACCGCGACACTGGTAAGGCTTTCATGTAGGCTCGTCTACTGCACCCACACTGGGAAACAGAAATTTGCCAGCGGTGTTTGGCCGCACAAACTTTAATCCACGCCCACATATAATCGCGGCCAATGCAGAATCGCTGGCAAGATGAACGGCAGACGACGGCGCCAAATTTTTGTGCCCATCCTGAGTCCGTGGCCCCCACTTTTGGCAGGGTCCAGAAAAAATTCAAGCGGAAATTCACAGGAGCTAATTATAAAAACATTCACCATCGCAGCTTCCATCGAGATTCTCCTTCGCACATCCCGCGTCATTTACCACGTATGAGTCCAGACACCATGGACGGAAAGTACGCCCTTGCGGCTGAGCGCCGCAAGAAGGTCACTAGAGCTTGTGACTACTGCAAGAAGCGAAAGTACAAGTGTATTGGCAAGGCGCCCTGCGATTTGTGCAAGAAGAAGAAGATCCAGTGCAAGTTCCTGATTGTCGACCGCAGAACTACAAAACGCAAGAACCTGGAGGACGACATCAAACAACAATACCCTGAGGAAAGGTTGAGGTATGGCCTGGGCTACTTGGACGACTTTTACCAGGGCCCTCATTTAAACTTGAATATGAATCAGCCCTTGGTACATTCGTCCATGATGAACCAAAATGTAAATGTATCAACCATGTCAAATATGTCAAACATGTCCATGATGGGACTGTCCCAACCACTGCATCTAAGTCATTTAAGTAGTCAACCTAGTCAGCCCAGTCAGCCTTTAAACCCCAACCAACCCAATCAGCCTTTATCAAACCAACCCACCCAACCTTTGTCAAATCCCAACCAGCCCAACCAACCTTTAATAAATATGAATATGCCCATGGTACAAATGAGCCCTGCCCACGGGAGTCCGGGTCAGGCGAGTCCCGCCCGACAGGACTACCGCCATTCGATTCCAGGTGGCATGGTGAATGGAAACATGATGATGGGAATGAACATGGGTCTTGGTCAAGGTCAGAGTGTGAGTCAGAATGTACAGAGTAACAGTGTCAGTCAGAGTAATGTCAATCAAGTCAGTCAGAACCCGATTAATCAAGTTAATGATAGTCAAAGTGTGAATCAATCTGTGAATCAAAATGTGAATTCTGTCAATTCTGTGAATACTGTGAATTCTGCGAATACCGTGAGCACTGTGAATGTGAATCAAAATGTCAGCATGCTCCCTTTTCAATATGATAGAAATTATCCTTTTATGGACCTGAACTATAATGCTGTACTTGCATCTCGTCTCAATCAAAGACCGGCTTTTGGTTATAATGGTATTGCCAATAGTAGATTACCAGTCATGTACAAATTGAAGGAAGAGGGTCAAAGTCTACCAAATAGTCTACCAAGTCAGCAAAATCAAAATCAAAATCAAAACCAACAAAATCAAAATCTACCAAATCAAAATCTACCAAACCAACAAAATCAAAATCTACCAAATCAAAATCTAAACCAATCGAATCAACCTCAATTAAATAGCCAACTTCATGTCAACCACAACTTGAACAACTTGAATAATGTCAACAACAACTTGAACAACAACAACTTGAACAACTTGAACTTGACCCCTCACCAAGCCACCTCCAAATCACCACCTCCCATCCGTTACTCTTCCGAAAGCAACTCCAAAATCCCCTCTGCATCCAAATTAATTAAAAGCGCCTACATTCCAAAAAGTCTCCAGCCATTGTTGTCTTTTCCTACCGAAGATAATGAGGAGGTGAAACCAACCACAGATGAAAAGGTCAAGAAAGCCGCAAAAAAGATTGAATCCGATAGCGACGAATCGGAAACCAAGGAAACCCATATTTTGTTTGACTCCAAGACTTCGGCACGGTACATTGGCGAGAGTTCCCCCTTGCTGATGCTTTTCGAAGCCCGCAAAATATTTCGTAAATTCATTGGCGACTCCGATTTCACTGAGGATCCGCAGGGCATTAATATTATAGATGAGCCCATTCAAATCAGGCACTGTGAGCCGGTGGAACTTCCTCCCCGGAGTATTTGCGAGGGGCTTTTGGAGGTGTTCCAAAGCAACATTAACCAGAGCTGGTACATTTTCGACCCAGAATATTTTCGAAAAAATGTCGTGGATCGTGTTTACATGGCAGAACAGGAGGGGACCAGGAACGAGTGTCTTCACAAGGTTGCACTTTTGCACCTTTCATTGGCATTGGGGCTCTATTTCGCAGAGCTCGTCCAGAGTCCATTGACCCGCAATCTCCCCCAGCATATGACAAGCGTTGCATTTTTCGAGAGTGGGTTCAATATATTGAGGCAGACAGTGGACGACGGTAAACTCTGGCTGACTGAGGCCCATTTCTTGGTGTACTTTTACTACCAGTCAAAGGGCAACAGGAGTACATCGTGGCTCATGTTGGGCAACGCAGTGCGCAGTGCCCAGGCAATGGGGATCCACCGCAAATTCATTAATGAAAGTTATAAGGATAGGGCGGTTGTGTGTCACCGCCGTAAATTATGGCTCAGTTTGTATGTTTGCGACAGAATCTCGTCGATTTTGTTGGGGCGACCACTTCTCATTGGCGACTACGACTGGGACGATTTCGACCTGAATGATGAATTGATGGCTTCGGCTCCAAACAATACAATCAACTTGATGTGTCTTATTGAGATTGCCAAGGTGGCCATGATTAATGGTAAAACAGTACAGAACTTGTACCTCAACGGCAAAATCAACCCGTACCGCGCGGAAAAGCTCGCCATAGAACTAAAGTCGTGGTCCATGGGACTCCCGCCCGAATTGCAGATTGACAAGATTCTCAACTACCTGGCTGAACGGTCGGAGATTGGAAGACCCACCGCCAAGGTCTTGAGGGATAACTTTCTGGTTTTCGCTCTTCATTTGTGTCAGCTCTATGGAATCATGTTGTTGACACGCCCTTTCTTTATGTACTCTGCCTTTATGAGGCGGCTGGAAAAGAGAGGATCCTCGGCGTGCGAGGAGATTATGACCCTCTTTTGCAGGGCCAATGTCAAGGCACTGGTGTTGACCATTCTGTTGATTCATTTCTACATGCAACAGTACTCGGAGCGTGTGGAGCTGTATGCCGCCATCAACTGTTGTTTCATGGCAGCCTTGCCGTTGGGTCTTTCGATTCTTCACCGGAAGGCTGACCCGGAATTCAAGGATGATTACGACACCGGTCTGATTATGAGGCACCTTGAAACAGGCCGCAAAATATTGGAGATTTTGGGGCCAATTAGCACAACCTCGACCCGGTTCGCCAAGATTATCACCATGATGAAGATTGCACTTTTAGAGCAGTACCCGGATTTGAAAGAAGCCCTTGAGGCTGAGGTCAAGACTTCGGTCAATCAAACACCAGATGACGTTGACTACCCCAAGGAGGAACCCAGTGTGACTAATACCCCGATCGACCATTCGGTGGTGTATGCGCAATACGAGGCGAGAGTCAACAATATTGGGAACAATGCTTGCTTCAACAACATGAAGGTCACACAGGTAGCTGGTCTACCGCAGGAGTACCCGATTCCGGACCAGGACCTTCGCATGGTGAAGAATGCTCCTTTGGAACTGTTGATTGATTTTCAGCAGTACATTGTTCCTCAGAGAGTGAACTGGACAATTGAGGACCGACAGGATTTGCCCCAGGACATGTACAGTATTGGGACGAGTGATATTTTGTTTGATAATAATTTATAACATAGATGAGAATCTATGGTAATGGCGGAGTTGGAGCGAGTTGCACGAGCGTAGCGAGTGCTACGAGTGAAGTGAGTTGAGAATGAACCTAGTCAGTATGTCAAGCAGACATAGGAGAGAGTTGGAGTGTGACAAGCAGGACAGGAGAAAGTTGCACAGTGCATGCTAAGCCTGCATGGTGTAACAACATTTAAGACTACTGAGTGTCGTCTTATGTTAGCAGTTACGAATGAGTCTTGCTCATTCAGAAGAGCCTTGAAGACGTTCGTTCAAGATCCTGAAGACGTTTAGGACCACGTTTTAGGACCTTAACGTTTTAGGACCTTTTATGACCTTTAAGTTCTTCATTATGAATTGTATGACCCACTAATTTGCTCTCTAGCAATTGCACGATTGATGGATTATAGACAAAGAGCAGTTGCTAGGACATGATACTTATGACGATAGAAGATTACGATTATGAATAAGCATATATGTGTTCATATTAAATGGAGATTACAGACGGTAGTCAAGGAGTAGAATCTTGGCTCAATTTTTTTTCAACACATCGTAAACTCCCTTCTCCAACTTGATGTTATTGTGGGCCGAGGCCTCTCCACAAGGAAACACCTGCGATGCGTAGTACCCACCAATTCCGTTTTTCAAGTCGATCCAGTAGTACAAGTTCCCCACACCACTCCACCACAATGTACCAATAGGTCTCCCTGTCACAGTTTCGTTTTCGTTTCTGCAGAAACTCAACCCCCAGGTCTCTGGTTTGTCCCCCCCAAAAGGACGGGAGACAAAGTCCACACTGATTTCCTTCTCCTGGGAGGCTCTATCTGTGAGTTGTACACCCTCTGGTAAATTGTTGCCAATGGCCTCCTTCCACACACTTGGAGACAAAATCTGTGTGCCATCAGGTGCTCTGCCCTCATTGAGCCAGAATCTGATAAATTTCAAGTAGTCGTCCACCTTGCCAAAAAGTCCCTGGCCTCCCATATGAAGCTCAACCTTTTGGCTGCAAATTTCATGCAACTGCACTGGCGAAACTTGCAACTCCCCGTTATGTGCCCGGACGTGCTGTTCCATAAAGTTGTCTGGGTGCACGGGCTGAAACGCGGTCGAAGTGATCCCCAACGGCCCGAAGAGCTCCTTGTTGATAAAATCTCCCAATGTGGTGCCAGTTACGTGCTGGAGAATAATCCCGGCCCAGTCAATGTTGGACCCGTACATGAACTCGGTCCCGGGCTCAAAACACAAAAACGAGTCTTCGTACAACGACTTGCGAGGCTCGCCAAACATGTTATGTTTCCCCGTCTCGGCCTTATATTCAGGCGAAAAGATGGTGTAGCCAAAACCGGCGGTGTGGGTCAACAAGTGTCTCATGGTAACAGCATTTTTGGGCTTTTGTTTGACCCCATCCTTCAACACCTTGATGTTGTCGAAAAATGGAAAGTAGGTTGCAACCGGAGCATCCAAATCAATGAGACCACGGCTCACCAAAATGAGGACTGCAGTGGATGCCACGGCTTTGGTGGTGGAGTAAAAACTGAACTCGGTATCGTTATTAACTTTTTGCTCCAGTCCAATGGCCGTGACTCCGGAGTGGTTGAGGTACACTGTTTCGGTCTTGTTTGTGACTCCGAAAACCACTCCGGGGGCAGAATTTGCCAAATTGTGCTGTACGTCAGTAGCTGCGGCCACAATTGGGTCCAAGGTCTGTTTCAATTGCGCTTTGCTTGCTTCGGTGGTGAATGCCATGGTTGATAATTGCCATTACCTTTTTACTCCTTTTATATCGTGGCCAAGCCTGGGTGTAGAGGGTGAGCTCTGAACCAATAGCAATGAACGGAATAAACGGTGAAAAGATGAAGTATACAATTAGCCAGAGATAAGTAGACAACTTGAGACACTTTAGAGTAGACACTAGAGTAGAACTAGAGTAGACACTTGTAGACACTTGAGTAGACACTTGAGTAGACAAATTCAATTGAGACCTTTCCTTAGACAAGTTGCACAACTTAAGATTGAGTAAGTTGAATTTCTGTGCAACCTCCCTTCACTTATACCCCATGATGCACTTCGTTTCATTGGTGCAATCGGTGCATAAAAAAAACTTGAAACTGGGTTCCTCAGCAACATGCGATCGTGGGGTTATTTTCTCCATTACAATCAAGATAGCCGGTCAAACCTAGTCCATTGATTTAAGGTTTGACGTAGATCTTGTGTTAGGGCTCTTATTTTGTGTAATCCAACCTCGTCTATACTTGAAAGCAGTTCGTGTGAAAATATTGGGCCTCAATTTAAAGGCATATTTCCAGCCTGAAATGAAACTTGGTCATACCTGTGACCCAAGGGTTGGGGGAATTTAAATATGTAATTTTACACATTATATTCTTTGTGAGCTATATTCGTTCTAACGGTATGCCCAATTGACCCAAAGCAATTTCTGTGATACTTCGTCTTGAAATCGTCAGTATTTGTTGCAACATTAAGCTAATTTTTCAAAATTGGGTAAAAATGTGCAGAAGTTCGTTTGTACTCGATTTTTTCACAGCCACTAATTTGCTCACAATCTTTCAGCTTAATGCCTTTGACATGCTTTATTATTGACAATTCTCACTCTCCTTTTGACCAGTTTCCTACTCTGAACTTTTTTTACCCTACTAGACCTTGAATGTTCTACTTGCTTTTTGCCTACTCCACCTTAACTTTCTCCTCTGGTTCGCACAATTGAGCGAAGCTCAATCGCATTCTACTTGCCTTTCATTTACACAATTTCGCTTCGCTCAATTGTGTTGCTCAATTGTTCTTACAACGCTCAATTCATACATTCCTATAATACATCAAGCCGACCAATAAATAAATAAATAAGGATATTCAATCGATCTGCCAGAAGTGAAGCACATCCTCAACTTTTCAACTCTATTTTAAAATGCGAACAGTAGGCATCTTAGTCACGCATAGCAATCAATCAAGTAGCTGTCGAAGCGATAGTAACCAATTTCTGAACAATTACGCGGAGCAATACTAGCATCAAGCAAAGCTGAGCAAAGCTAACATTGAGCAGAGCTTGATTACGCTTCACTGAACATTTCACTGCGCTAACAATTGACCAAGCTAACAGTTTCATTTCGCAACAATATCGCTTTGCTCGATTGTTGTTAATTCACATTATCTATCAAATGCTTCCGTATCTGTCCCAAACTCTCACTCAACTTTTTAAATATCGACACTTTAATGTTCAGATCAAACATGTAACTTAGCACAACCTCGCCCACCTTCAAAATATACAATGTCTTTTCCAAAGCAAACGAGTTCTCGCCCAGTCCACTGTACAAATGCATATTCCCAAAGTAAAGATCGAGTTTGTTTTGCTGCTGGTACTTGGCCTTCAAGAAACTCTCCACCTTATCGAGCAACTTCAATACCATACTGAACCTGTGGTTGAGCTCAAACAACAAGAACGCCGAGTTGTCGTCCTGTGGGTTGCTGTTATTCCTCTGCGAGACAAACACAGAGAACCCCAGCAATATCGCGAAAATATGAAAGAGCATCTGCGAATGAATCAGGTTGGTGGAGTTGTCAAACTCCTCAATGATACGGATCCCAATGAACTTTTCAAAGGTGTCCAAAGTGGTCTCCTCGCTCAAAGTCGGCAGCTGCGAGTCCTCTGTCCGGAACAACACCAACTTCAATATCATAATACAACAGTCCACCGTCTTGAGGTAGTCTGCGTCCGGCACACGAGCAGATTCCAGGAGGTACATGCTGTAATTTGCCGCGAGCTTGTCTGCGTTGTGCAACCAGCTCTGCATTTTGATGGGACTTAAATTCACAAGAGCAGTGATCTTTGCAAAGTTTGCCAAAAGAGCAAAGTCCACCTTTTCCATCGAGTGTTTGTGGTCGGGATCCTTGGGCAAAAACGCCGTGATGGTATCCAACACCCTCAGCACATCAAACTTGTGTTTTTGCTGCAACTCAAACAATCCGTGTACAATGCATATGAAGCCAAAGTTGCTTTGGCTGGTGAGCCACGAGAACATATCGTCCTTGGTACGGAGCTTGTCCAAGAGATCACCTTCGCATTCACGGTCCAATTTCACCAAGTCAAGAAGCATGCGACGGTACGAAAAGCTTTGGAAGGTGTTCAACAAACCCTGGGGCAACTCGGCCACATGCATCGCCAGCCATACCTGCTCGTCAATTTGCGTTGGGGCACTCAAGTTGATCAAGTCGTGGATACTCAATGTGAGCGGAACCAGGTACATCATGAGGAGAAAGTTCGTCAAGCGGTATATCATAAACACGATTCGTGTCTGGGACTGGATATTGATATTTGCACGGAACTTCACCTCCTCGTCCAAATTCACCTTGCTCTTGCCCTCAATCACGGCCCTATAATCTTTACACTCCTCTTCACTCTGTGACGCCAACAGGAACAAAAGCTGGCGCAGGCTCTTGATACTTGTTTTCACAAGCAGGTTCAAGGCATTGAGCTGTCGTATCACAATATGGACATTATTTTCATTTTCGGAAAATAGACCATAAATCACCAGGAGTGTAAGCGACTGAATCAACCAAAGCGGGTTGATTGACGACGAGTTCTCCTTTTCCTTTTCTTTTTTGCCCACCTTGTTCTTTCTCGACTCCAAGTAGATGTGAATGGTCCTGCGCAGCGCCTCGTAGAGGTGCTCTGAGTCGTACTTGTTGTTGGCAAAAAGCGCACCGATCGTCGCCACAAGCAACGGGAGACACACGCGCGCGCTCTCGTTGGTCCACTCCTCGTCCTGGGTCATGTGGAGAATCTCGGCCTCACACAACCGCAGAGGGTGTATAAAAGGAAAGTGCCCAAGAAAGTCGTTGGCAAATGTCTGCACATACAACTCCAACCGGTCGTTGGCCGGGATCAGGGGAGCCATGATCCCACTAATTGGGTACTTTTCAAGCGACTTGTGAACTAGGGACCGCATCTGGGGTGTAAAGAGCTGGGTACGTGAGGGCATGGTGGAATCGAGTACCCGTACATCCACATGGGGACTCAAGATACTGGGACTATTTTCCAAGCCACTCAGCAGAACCAGTGGGTTGTCGCCGTAGAAAAAGTAGCCACTGGGCACAAACTTGGACCCCGCGTCGATTTCGTTGGTGAGCTCGTCCATATCGTTGAGAAAATTGAGGTCAAAGTTTACGGGCGTATCAAACGTCTGGGGAGTTTTACCAGGTGTAAAGTTGGGTGTATACTTGGCCGGAGTAAAGTTAAGGTAGCTGTGATAGTCGCGGTATTCGGTGTGCAGTTGGTTCAGATTTCCCCCTTGTTGGTTCAGTTGTCCCCCTTGGTTCTGCTGATTCTGCTGATTCTGATTCTGATTCTGGTTACTCTGACCTGTTTGATGATTCTGATGCTGACTTCCTGTTTGTTGATTCAGACTCTGCCCTGTTTGATTCTGATTACTCTGACCCTCCTGCTCCTCCTCCTCCTGTTTTATTGGCGTTAACGGCTTTGGAAACCCCCTTATAGCATGTTCAGGTTCCGGTATATCGTAGAACGAGTACCCCTCAATCGAGTCCAACGACGCCAAGAACGACGACTCCTTCTCCAAAGGCTTCTCAAAACTAAAGCTCTTATCAAAGTTATAGTTTGACAAGTTCTTCTTTTCACTCTCCTTCTTTTCGCCCTCTGTCATTGTTGCTGACGGAAACTCAAACCTCGAGTCCATACCCGGAATCGGTGGAAGATTCAACCAGCTTGTTTCGTCTGCCATCAGAGGCACCATTTGTGGAGTCAGGAACTCCACATTATCGGTATTGGGATACAGTTCATTGAGCTCAGCACCGCCCAGGGCATAGTTGGCACCACTCTGGGCAGAAAATGACGCTCCACGACGACTCCGTATGGGACGGTACGCATCGTAGTACGGAGGTGCAAACGGATTGGGCCGAGACATGGAGTTGATGGAGGATGTGGATGTTCTTCTTTCGGGAATGGACATACCACTAGACATTCCACTGGACATATTAGACAATCCACTCATTCCACTATTGATGCTATTCATTGCACTCCCTCCACCTATTCCAATTCCTCCAATTCCTCCAGTTATTCCCATTCCACCACTTATTCCTCCAGTTATTCCACCATCTCCAATTCCCATTCCACCAATTCTCTGACTCTTTTCAGGCCGCTCCTTTGTCATTCTAATACCCTCCATTGCATCATCATCGTCGTCGTCATCCGAGTCCCTGTTACTCACACGCTTAATGCTCTTCTTGCGCAACCTGGTGATGGCGTCCAGACACCCGGCATGGAGCTTTTGCGCGTGTCGCAAGAGCAAGTCGCGCCGCAGGAACTTGCGCTGACACACTCCACAAGTGAATGGCTTTTCCTTGGTGTGGGACCGCTCGTGTCTCCTCAAATGCTCAAGTCGAGCAAATGCTCGCGTACACACCTGGCACACGAAAAGCCGTGGTTTCCCCAGGGGCGTAGTGCCATAAGATGTGAGACCTAGGGGGACGTTTTTCTTGTCTTCCTCTTCATACGGAGAGTGGGAGAGAGAAGACATGCTGCCTTGAGTATTCATGTTTTGACTACCCATATTCTGATTAATGTTCTGGTTCAGTATCTGACTGTTCAGTATCTGACTGTTCAGTATCTGACTGTTCTGACTATTCTGACTGTTCTGTATGTTCTGACTTGCAAGGGATACATCTGCTATAGAGTGCATGTTGCCATTTCCATTCCACTCTTCCTTCATGTAGTTACTGGACTGCCTGGCGTGGTTTTGGCCACGGATCAATCCATCCTGGTTGTCGATGTTCATTGTCATGAGTTGGTCCACTTGCCTGCAAGACTACTAAAAGCATTCGTTTTTTCTCGCGAAAAAGTTGGGGAACTATTTTTAGGGAGATGTATGTAGGTTGATTGTTGATTGTTGATTGATGTTGGTTGATTGATGATTGTCGATTGATGATTGATGACTGGATTGTGGCTACTACTTTTACGATGGATCTCGTATACGTTGACTTTTTGTGGGGTGAGGGGCCAATCGAACACAAAAAAAAGGGCAGTGGCAATCGCGGAATACACGCTACGGGCCAGCCGAGGTTGTGTCGATGGACGTAGGGAATTAGCGCGGGTGCGGTTTCCGCTTGTGGATGTGCGGTTTTGTGGGGTAACCGAGGATTGTTGGGTGTCACGTGCGAAACCTTCAGCAAATCTTCCATGAGCGAAGCGAATGAAGGTGAGCAGTTGGTACTCTTCACCTACTTCATCTACTTATCTATTCTTCATCTATTCTTCATCTACTTATCTATACTTATCTATACTCATCTACTTTTTATCTACACTTATCTATATACAACTTCTTCATCTACTTTATCTTTTCACACTATCTATGTCTGACTAAGAGGCTGACTAAGAAAGAGTAGAGTGTGAATATAGAAAGTAGAGTAGAAAGTAAATTATAGAAAGTAGAGAGTAGCATAAAGGACGTAGAAATTACATTGAAAGTATGAACAAGAATGGCTGGCACTACAACTTTAACTATGATTGATGACTAGCAAAGTCTATTTCCCCACAAAATGAAAAATGATAAGGAAAATATGAAGTCACCAATTTCACAAAACGGTAGTCAAGAGTGTTTGAATAGAATGGAATAGTAGATGAAGGGTGTTTAATATAGAAATGTATTTTCAAGTTGAATTCAACTTCTTGTTGTTGCACTTCATATGTCAGTTACATTCCATGCAATTCCTATCCCTCCATCGCTCATCTCATTTGTGTCTCAATATTCACTCAACACTAATCACTAATAACTCAACTAAATCAACTCAATCAAATACTCAATAATCACTCAATATGAAATACTCAATAATCACTCATATGAAATACTCAATAATCACTCAATCAAATCAATTATCCATGGATCATATTGTGATTTTGTGACCAATGCCCAATCTGCTTATCCGTAATCCGTTCCACAATACTATTCTGATACACAATCAAGTAGGCCTGTTCACTGTTCACTTATCTACACACTACTTGATACTCTTTTCACGAACGAGCGAAGCGAGTGAGTGAATAAGTGAGTGAGTGAGTAGTGAGTGAGTGAGTAGTGAGTAAGTGAGTAAGTAGTGAGTGAGTGATTACATAATCGTTGCACCCAACTGACCACCGACAATGCTACAGTTTGTACCAGTTTATAGCAGAAATCCGCATTCAGCTAGAGTAGAAGCTGTCAGGTAATAGTCAGCTTGATTGTCCAGCTTATCAGCTTGTGACAACTCTGTCAGAAGATTACTTGGGAGAAGTGAAATGTTCACTCATTGCATTTTGTTCATTTCGCTCATTTCGCTCATTTGTTCGCTCAATGTTTCTTTATCCACTCAATCCTCCTTCATTTACTCATTTACTCATTTACTCATTTACTAACTTCACTCACATCGCTCACATCACTAACTTCACTCATTATCACTGACTTCACTCAATATAACTTCACTCACTATCTATGCTCATCTAATCGCTCATTGGATATTCGCATAGATCGCTTCGCACATTCTTATCTAGAACACTGAAAATTCACATAGATTCGCTCGCTCATCCATCTTCAACCATTTGTCGATCATTTATTTGCTCATCATTCATTTGCTCACCGCTTACTCTCACGTCCTCTATTCGTGGATTACAATAAAATATGCCCAATCCATTCCCCACACCAATCCATTTCACCAATCCATTCCATTCTACCCAATCCTATCAACACAATATACAATATGTTCAAACAATGACATTCTCCACCATCGCCTGTATTACGTAATCATAGTCAACCGTCGACTCCACCTCTACTAGTTCTTCAGACACTTGTCTCTTTCTGTTACTCTTTTGCTCTCCCTCTGTTGTCTGTTGTGTATTCTTTGCACTCTTTTCTGTGTTGTGTTTTAATCTCTCTTCAATAATCTCTCTTCAATAATCTCTCTTCAATAATCTCTCTTCAATAATCTCCAATCTCTGTTCTCATCTTTTCAACATGGGTGTTATAGAAATCGAATCAGAGACGCACTTCACCGAGCTCACCAAGGCCGATCCCACCAAGCTCATTGCCTTGTACTTCCACGCTCCGTGGGCTGCGCCATGCAAAACTATGAACAGTGTCTTCAAGACCTTGGCCGACTCCAAGGCCAGCGACCCCAGCATCCTTTTCCTCTCCATCAACGCCGACGACTTGTCCGACATCAGCGAGTTGTTTGAGGTCAGTGCCGTGCCCTACTTTATCTTTATTAGAAACTCCACCATTCTCAAGGAACTCAGTGGCGCTGACCCCAAGGAGTTCATCAATGCCCTCAACCAGTTCGCAGGCCTGGCACCGGCCCCAGAGGCAAAACCAGAACCAACTCCGGCTCCGGAGGAGGAGTCCGAGGAGGCTCTTAACGAGCGCTTGGCAAAGCTCACGGCAGCAGCTCCAATCATGTTGTTCATGAAGGGCAGCCCATCGCTGCCACAGTGTGGCTTTTCCAGACAGTTGGTGGCCATTTTGAGAGAACACGAGGTGAGGTTTGGGTTCTTTGATATCTTGAAGGATGACGCGGTTAGACAGGGCTTGAAGAAGTTTAGCGACTGGCCAACGTTTCCCCAGTTGTATATTAAGGGCGAGTTTCAGGGAGGGTTGGATATAGTGAAGGAGAGTATTGAGGAGGATGAGCAGTTCTTTGAGAATGCAATCAACCAGTAACAGTGATAGCTTCAAGTGCTCGCGAAGCGAGTGCTTGATTTCTGAGAAGAATCTTGTTGTTCAAGTACTCGCGAAGCGAGTACTTGATTACTAAGATGGACCGCGAGAGTGCTTGAATCTTGATGTTCAAGTACTTGTACGAGTACTTGATTGCTAAGATAGATCGAGGAGTAATGTCCAAGTACTCACCTCACTCGAGTACTCGATTAATACACTAGATGAAGATGTCGGAAAATCCAGTACTTGAGTAGTGAAAGACGGATTTTTGAGTGAGCCCTCGAAGACGGACTCAACTCAAGCTCTGTTAAGTACTCTCGCTCGAGTACTTAGATCAATGCATACAGTGGAGACGCTGGAAACAGCTATGTACGTTTGTAGATATGGAGAGTATGAGTATGAAGTGTAGACAATCGAGCGAGATGAGTTAATGGGTTCTATGTAGAGATAGAACAAGCGAAGCAAGATTGTGAGTTAATGGGTCAACCAGTGCAGCGGTACTTTTATTGGTAGTCATGTAGTGAATAAGGTTATCAGAATGTGGTGAGCAGTTTTTGGGCGATGGCGCAACACTTTTCGCAGCCACAGCAAAAAGTTTATTTAATCGAGCAGCAAGAAGACTAGATTCACTGAAGTAAAAGGAACAGTAGAGGATATAGAATCTAGTTTTACAAGTTAAGTGATGCTTTTTCATTCTATAAATTTCTCATCAGTACTATTTCTATATACATTAGAGCAGGGTGCGAGTTGAGCGAGTTGGTATGGTGCCCTTTCTTGGTGAGAATGTGCTGGAAGTGGTCTTCTGCAAGTGGTGGATGTTTTTGATCTCTTCTGGTGGACTGGTCATGGTAGACCGAGACTTTCACTACTTTCGAAATTTTTCCTTTGGCTCCTTCAGTGTTGAGTCAAACACAACCATTTGTGTGCACGCTCTTCTCTTTGTCAGGAATGTTCGAGAAATACCACTTCAAGTGACAATGTACAAAGGATATACTCAAAGTAATGAGGTACCATGCGAGTGACAAGATCTCAAAGTACAGATCAAGTGAAAGGGTCGAGGAAAGGTAAAGAAACAAAGACTTATGAGGAACTAATGTGGAGAACTTCATGCGTGCTTCATTCAAATGAGTCTTTATATTCTTCAAGTATATTTCAGTCAGCTGCCCTCTCAATAAAGTGCATGCTCGTCAAGGCTCACTCAATAATAACCAAAGTACACTCCACTCAAGTTGCAGGGTAGTAACAAAGACTCATGTAAACGGACTCATGAGCACTCATATTCGTTGCTTAAAGTAAGACTCATGTGGGCAGATTCATGTGAACGGACTCAGTGAGCACTCATATGATCACTCATGCTGGTTGCTCATTCAAGTATCAAGTATAAGTTGAGGAGCGAATGTGAACACTAACATTCGTAGCTTGAATAACAAGAATCAGAGTAGACCCATGTGAACCGACTCAGGAGCACTCATATAAGCACTCATGCTCGCTGCGCTTGCATGCCTGCTCATATTCTCCCCTGTGAAATCAACATATCCAACTCATCATCCGACCAATCCACATCATCCTCATCCTCCTCAATCGGATCACTCAACTCCCCCTCATCCTCCATACTCTCCCTCTGTATCGCCTCATTCACATCCGCCCAGAACTGGTCCATCACCACCCCAGTCTCCTCCTCCACCCTCTCATCATCCGCATAAATCTCCTTGAACCTCCCCCCCAACCGGTCGTACAACAACCGCTTCCTATGCTTCTTATTAAGAATCATTGGCCGAAAGTACCCGTCCACCATATTCAACTCATCGAAGGAACACCAACCATTGATCCACCGCTGGTAATTGCGGATCCGCTCCCCACTACTGGCCATTTCCCTCCGCATCTTAAAGTGCCGTGGAAACTTGAGACGTGGAGCCCTCTTTCCACTAGTCCCAGCTCTGCGCAAGGTTGCACGTGCCTGTCGAATCCCGTACTCTGCGTCCCGCAGCACGTCCCCGAGACTCAATCCGTCCACGATGTTGGCTGCAAGTTCTACAGAGTAACACGAGTCCTGGTACACGTGATAATTCTCGAGCACGGCCAAGTTCAACAACTCAAAGTTGTTGTAGTTGTCGAGCACAGACTGCACAGAATAGTAGTCGCTTTCATCATTAGACATGTGGTCATACTCCGAACTCAGAAAGATGATTTTTCCAACAGCATGAAAGAGATCAATTTGGTTTTCCCGAACATAGGAAGTGGTGTCAATAGTTTTTTCAATCTCATTATCACTCTTGTTACTTTTATTATTTTCACTCTTCTCACTCTTCTCACTCTTATTATTTTCACTCTTTTCACTCTCATTATCACTCCTCTCACTCTTATTATCTTCCTTCTTCACATTCCTATCTTCACTCCTTCCCGTCTTTGCCCACATTTCCATGTTTGAGATACCCGACCTCACGTCTCCAATCTTTATTATCCTCTCCACAAAACCATCCAAAACATCCTTTGGTATACTCTTAAACACCCTCTCTCTCTTCACCAAGTTTGCCACCATCTTCTTCATAAACTTGTTGGCAACAGCATTGAACTTGATACACTCGACCGGCGGTGCACTCGTAATGCCCTTCCCTAACAATGTGTCTGCACACAAGTTATTTTCAATCGAATACGTTCGTCCTCCCTCGTATTCAATCTCAGTAATGCAAATAACAAGCGGTGGAAGTTGCTCATCGCTATAGATCCACTCGCGCACAGCCTGGCGAAAGTTCCGGAGCGTATCCTCGTGAAAGACATTCGGTAATTCCTCAATTAGCACAACACAATCACTCAAGTACTTGCACTGTTTCATAAACTCGCCAAAGTGCTCGGATTGCGCGGTTCCACTGACTTGTTCGTCCATATACTCAATGTAGTTGGTGGACCTGTTGAATATTTCCTTGGCCAAAATCTTGATGGTGGTGGACTTGGAACTGCCGGCGGGGCCAGTGACTACCAAGAGCTTGGGGCCTCCTTTTACCATCAGTTCAAGGGATTTTCGCACTTGTTTGAGTTTTGTGGGGTTGATACATATTTCCAGCGAACAAGTTGGTGCGTACTTGTCGACCCAAGAGATGGAGGGGGTGGGAGGAGGAGCTTTAGTTATAGATATGGCAGTAGGTGTAGAACTTTTAGGTGTAGTAGCACTTTTAGAAGCTGTAGAAGTAACAGCTTTAGAAGTTCTAGATTGTGTAGATGTAGATGCTGCAAAAGACGTTCGTTTGGAAGATGCCTTTGGTGCTTTTTTGTTGAGTACCTTTGTAGTTTTAGTTACATTTGGCTTCACAATGATCTCTTCTTCGGTGGATTCTTCTATGAAGTCATCGTCATCTGAGGGTAGAGATCTTTTCATAAAAACGAACAATTGAGCGAAGCGAAATTGTGAGTGAATATCGAGAAAATCATATCAAGAAATGAACTTCATCAAAATATGAAATTCATCAAAATTTGAAATCATCAAAATATTTACTTCATCAAAATACAAACTTCATCAAAATATGACCTCATCAAGTAAACTTGATGGGCATTGTCAAAACGGATCAAGAGTCCCAGTTAAAAGTGAATGAATAAATGTTAGTGTATGAATCAATCCCTATTACTATAAACTACAGACCGGTCGTTATCATTAATCATTAAATCTGCCATACCGTTTCGACACATATTCATCAAGGAAGTGTAGATATATTCTCATCTATTCCAACCTCAATCTCTTCAGCATCAGCATCATAATCGTCAATTTTGTATTCCATTCACAAACTGAATCTCTTGAAACTGATATGGGAAGGCACGTCCCAAGTGTCCAACAGGTGGTAAAGAAACATTTGGTGGAGGTAACTCAAATATCACGTGTTCCATGTTTCCACCAAGTGGTACAATTTGGGTTTGGTTGTTGTGTTGTGGGTTTACACTTTCTCGATGCTCTTGGTTACGTTCTGGGTTGTGCTCTGCGTTGATGTTTTGTTGATTGATGTTTTGTTGGTTGACGTTTTGTTGGTTGATGCTTTGTTGGTTGTTTTGCTGATCGATAATTTCTTGATTGTCCATGTTGTTCACCACATCAAGCGGAGCTTGATGTGTATCTGTGTTCGACTCATTAACATCTCCCTCCGCTCGATTGATATTTGTTTTGTTAGACAAACCACAATCTCGCTCCGCTCGATTGATATTTGTTTTGTTAGACAAACCACAATCTCGCTCCGCTCGATTGTGGAACTCCACAGCTTTCGCTACACTTTCGTATCCCACCTCCACAACCTCCACCATCCTCGGATACACCACCAACCTATACGTATTCTCCCCCCTATTATTCTCCAATACCAACCCACAGTAATTCGATCCCCCCATACTAAACTGCACCCAGTCACCCTCCATTGCATCGCCGTAAACCTCCCGTGTCCTATGGAACCGGCACAAAAACTCCCCCTCATCAAACCTCATCAAGAGCCCATCTCCAAGCGCACACGTAGCGTGGTACGCCCTCGTGCACTTGGGATGTGTGCACTGAAAACACGGCCCATTGCCCCCGCTGCGCTTGCTGCACACGCCGCACCGCAACTTGCGCTGGGCCTTCAGAATCTTCTTCATACCACAAACAACCCCGTCCACAACCTCCAACTGACCAGGGAATACTCGGTAACATATTTCATGAACATGGGTGCCGTCATCAGCAGGTAATAGCCCAAAAGGCACACGTTCAGTAATGCTCTCTCCAAGATTATTCGAACAAAGTGAACATTGAATGGTCCTCCGTTTTTTGAGAGGCACTATTGCACTATCCCCACTGTTTTTATCATTTTTTATCTCCCTCTTTTCCTTTCTTTCCTTAACCTTCTTGTCTCCACTCATATCTCCAGTCTTGATAATTTTCACACCACTCTTACTCTTATCACCACTCTTAATCTTCACACTCTTACTCTTATTCCCCCTATTCATCACACTCCTAATGTTCACACCACTCTTATCTCCACTAATGTTCACACCACTCTTATCTCCACTAATATTCACACCACCCATGTCCTCCCCATCGGTCAACGGCTCCTCCTCTGTTTCCTCAGACTCTCCACTATACGGCACCCCCCTGTACAGACACCACAACTGCTGGACATTGATGCCTACAGAGTCAGAAACACACTCGCACTTTTTCGTCACCTGCCCAATGGGAAACCAGTCGTCCAACGCAAAGTTCACAGACTCCGCCAAATTGTACCCATAGTTAAAACCCGCATGGTACCCATAGGGATACGTGATCATGAACTCGCCCTCGCGATGCACAATCTTGTTGTACTTGATACCGTGCCTCTCCAAGAACTGCGGCAGCACACTAAAGGTCTTGTGCCGCAAAAACTCCAGACACTGCTTGTACTCGTCCGCAAACGTCTCCTTCATCAAGGCGAAAAAGTCCCCAGAGTACAGCTGCGGTATCAGGTACCACTGCTTGGGGGCTCCAAAGTGGAGGTAGTTGATCAGATAGAGGTCCTGGTCCTCCAAGTGCCACGCAAAGGTGGCTTTCCAGAGTCCTGCATAAAGGTACGCATCGTTGACTCCGGGCACTTTTGTGTCCATGAGATCCAAGATATTGGGGAGATGTGCAACGTTCCACACTGAAAAATTCGAGGGAAATAGCGATCCTAACATATCGGCACCATACATTGGTTCAGCATACGTGAGAGTTCTCCAATAATTTTTCTCCAATTCATCACATCGTTGGTCAGTGTATTCTGAGGAATCAAAGGAGTGGGGTTCTTTCCCTTTATTCGTATTTTCTTTCATTTCTTTACCCATATTCTCATCTTTCTTCTCATTCACATTCTTTTTGTTCATCTCTTTATTCATCTCTATCATACTCTCATTATGCAAATTCTCACTCACATTCTCATCCTTTTTCACATTCTCACATCTTTTTTCTATCACACCACTTTGGATTTCTTCAGTTACTGTTGGTCCTACTCCTTTTCCTCCTACTTCTTCTCCTGTTTCTCCAATTACTTTCCCTATTCCTCCTCCTTCTCCTTCTCTTACTTCTTTCCCTCCTATTACTTCCTTTTCCCCATCCTCACTTCTCCTCCTTCTGGTCTTTGGCGGCTGATAATTCAGCTTATGCAGTAATTCTAGCCACTGGTACAAGTTAAACGTCCTGGCTCTCTCGACGTTTTGCAGCGTAAACACGCCGTTCCCCACGCCGTTGATTTGCTGGACGATTGGGTGCTTGATTTTGACATTGTGGAGGTTTTCCGGGGTATAGATACCCTCTAGCAGGGCGGCCCATTCGCGTGGCGGGATCACTTTTACCACCCCTGATTGCATGCCGTAGGGGTTGATGGCTTTGTTGTAGCTGTAGAAGTCCTTGAACTCCTCGTAATTGGGCGTGAACACGGGCACGCCGCCGTCGTAGTAAGCAGGCTCAATCATGTTCGATTCGGAAAAGATAGAAAAGAGAATAGGAATGGGAACAAATATTAGGAAAGAATAGGAAGACAAGGGGAAATTCAAGCATACGAGAATATGAAGTGAGAATATGGGAGTATGAGAATATGGGAGTATGAGAATATATTAACATCAGAATGTATCAATATGACAATTTGAGAATATGGAATATGAGAATGGAATATGACAATGTGACAATGTGACAATATGAGAATATGGAATATGAGAATATGACAATTTGAAGAAACAGAAATGAAAGAAAGTCACTCATTGAAGACTGATGACTACAACTAAGGAAAAAAGCAAATGAGGCAAATGCGTGACCTATTCATCACAAGGATCAACATATTGAGCAGGTAGTATCAGGTGAGTGGATGATTTATGTCAGATGATTTATATCACATGACTCCTCAGCTGACTACTCAGCTGACTACTCAGCTGACTTGTATCACCTGCCATGTATAAGACCAAGTATATGCTACCGAACCATTTCTCATTATTGCTAAGCGTCGGTTCTCCTGATTCTTCATTCTCGTTTTATTTCCATAACACTCATTTGAGTGTACAATTGAGTGTAAGTGTACATTTAGTGTAATTGATTGCGAGTGTACAATTGGCGTTACAAACAATTTCGCTACGCTCAATCGTTTGTAATGGCCAATATGAAAAAACCCGCCTACAAACCCCAAGAAAAGATCTCCAAGTCCCGGGCCCTCAACGCAGGCATCCTCACGGTCCTCACACTCATCCTCTTGGTGATCTGGTTCTACCACGCCAAGTGGGCCATAGGTGTCATGTACTACAGGCCCTACGGGAACTTTGTGAACAACTTGGTGTTTGGCCCAGGGACGTTGGTGGCCAACGCAGGTATCACAACGAGGCTAGTTGCCCATGCAAACAAGTTGTTGGTGGAAGACCGCATCGATTCGGATCATAAGAAGTATATTTAGGAAGGGATTGTATAGAATAAATAAACACGAAGCGAGTGTGCAATGAAATCAAACATGAGCGAAGCGAGTGTTTGAAAACAAATGATCAACACGAGCAAATGTACAATCAGATGATCAACACGAGCGAAGCGAGTGTGCAATCAAATGATCAAACACTCGTAGTTGTACTATTCTACTTGTAGGCTACTTGCAGTCTACATAGTCTACATAGTCTACATAGTCTACATAGTCTACATACTCTACTTACTCTACTTACTTTAGATACTTTAGATACTCTAGATACTCTACTCACTTTACTTACTCTTTTGTCTACTTACTCATTTGTCTACTTACTCTTTTGTCTACTTGTACTCTACTTGTACTCTACTTGTACTCTACTTACTCTACTTGTTCCTCTGCAATCACTCGACTCGCTACGCTCGTCTTCGTTACAATTTCGCTTCGCTCAATTGTTCGTTCACCTGTTATCCCATTTATTCATTCCTATTACCTTAATTATACCTATTACTCACTCGATTCGCTTCGCTCATCTCGTTTTTTCTTTCCTTCTCACTTATCATTAATCGTTAGCATCTCTTTTCTGGCGACTCAATCACTTGGTCATCGACATCACTCCCTTCTAGCAAATAATCATCTATTCCTTGAGGACTCGATGGAACCTGCACCACATTACTATTTCTCCGTTGTTCTCTTTTCTTTGTTTTTTCCTTCTCTCCTTCGTTCTTCTCTTCCTTATGTTCTTTCTCCTCTTCCTTATGTTCACCCTCCTTATGTTCTTCTTTCTTCGCTTTTTCCTTATGATCCTCCTCTTCATGTTCCTCCCTTCCCCTCGTAATCTCAAACACACTCACCACCCCAAGCTCTTCTTCCAGATCAGGAACCTCATTATCCGAGTCCACCACAACAGGCTCCGACAGCAATGGGTGCACACTCACATGATTAAGTGGGTCCTCGTACTCGTGGAACTTTAACGTGCTCTTCACCTCGTACCGTGTTGTCCGCAAAATACGCCGTTTCTTGGAGCGCTGCACATACGGAAACGTCCCCATCACCTCATCGTCCTCATTCACAGTCAAAAATTTATCAATACCTGAATCAAAAGAAGGCTGTCTCTCAAAAGGCTCAGGCTGTCTCTCAACTTCAACCAGTCTACCTACCTCAACATTGGACTCCAAGTCAAAGTAGTCGTGGTTGTGGTTGTGGTCGTAGTTGTTTTTGTCAGTGTAGTTGTTTTTGTCATTGTGGTTGTGTTTGTCAGTGTGGTTGTCGTTTTGGCTTTGTTTATTGTAGTTTCTCTCCTCCAAACCAATTTGACTCATTTCCTGTGCAATTTCCTCACACTGAATCCTCCTCAAATTAGCCTCGAGTGACCTCACACTTTCATCATCTGAAAACACAACCTCGCTTCTCTTGGGCAGCTCAAGGATCAGGTCTCTCAGTCCCCTCACTGGCAGACCCCGTAGCCGGGGCAGGTCAATCACAGACAGCGCATCCGATAAGTTTCTAATCGACAGGTCCCTCGAAAGCTTTCTAATCGACAGGTCCCTCGATGGGTTCTTGATCACTTGAAAGTTCTTGATGGAAGGGTCCCTCGAGACATTTTTGATGTTGATGGACAGGTCCCTGGAAAAGTTTCTCGACAGATCCCGTGAAAGTACATTCTTTGACGACAGACTGCGAGAGAGCGAAACGTTCTTAATTGATGGGTCCCTAGAAAGTGAAACATTTTTCATCGATGGGTCTCTAGAAAGAGAAACGTTCACCGATGGATCCCTAGAAAGTGAAACGTTCTTCATCGATGGATCTCTAGAAATAGCAACATTCTTCATCGAAGAGTCTCTAGAAAGACATCCCTTTGAAGAATCTCTAGTAAGACAACCCCTCGACGGCTCTCTAGAAAGCTTCGGCTCTCTAACATTCTTCATCGACGGCTCTCTCGAAACGCTCTTCTCAAACAAATTCTTTGAAACATCACGGTATATCGTAAAGTCCCTCGTTGAAACCTCCTCTGCCAAGTTCTTCAACGACAGATCTCTCGACATATTCTTATCCCTGCCCTTGAACTTGGGCAGACCACGCATCGATACCTTTGGCAGCCGTCTCATCATGGGCAGTTCCCTCACCTTAACCTTCTTGTCTTCCCTCAGAATAAACGGCGAACTCATGGGCGTGGGCTTTCCAATCAACTGGTGGATGTTGGAGTGCATGTCCAAACTGTCAGTCACCTCCAACACATGATCAGGAAACGATAAACTACAGTTGCTGGACTCCAAAACCGGCTGGCGGGAACTTGGTGGGGTCCTGGTGACGTAATTGCGGCGGAGTTCCTCGACCTCAGATTCGGAATCAGAAACAATATCTGGAACAGGTGACCAAAGAGAGTCACTAAAGTAGTCTTTTTGTATGGAGGCAGGTTGACCAAGACCCTCCACTTCTTCGAGCTTTTGGGGTCCTTTAAGTTTGCTAGTATAGTTGTTTCTGTAGTTCAAGTCTTTGTTGTTGGAGTCTTCTGTGTAGTTGTACTCTTCACTCTTTTCATTATGCTCATTCTCTTGATTCTCTTGATTTTCATTCTCTTCATTTTTGTTCTCTTCACTATTATCTTCATCCTCTTCTTTGATCTCTCTATTGTCTTCATCCTCTTCTTCAATCTCTCTCTCTTCACTCTCTTCACCTTCTCCCAACACATCCTGTGACAAGGTACTCACAAACAACAGGTCATCAAACGAAACATCTCCAATCTCCACCTCCTTTTTATCCCCGCTATAATCGTACAACCACTTAAAATCGTCGTCTGTCAAAGAAACATCTGGCTTTAATGAGGCCTGCGACCAGAGCAGATCCTCCTTCTCCTCCTCTCTCTGGGCCTCACGGGCGATCCACCGGAGATTCCGCTTGCCCTGCTCGCCCAAATCGGGGAACCGCAGCCGGATATGGTGGAGCACCAGCATCCACTCGTTTTTGGTGTATAAATTCGAGAGTTCACGGGTATTGATACGGTTCACGTCCTCTGCACACGCGATTTTCTTGAGAAACTGGTCGATCTTTCCGCGCCCGCTGAGGTACGCGAGCCGGTTGCTCTCAAACTGGTCTTTGGCGAGTTCCTGGAGCGTACATGGATCCTTGCGTTTGCGCGCCTTCTTGGCGGTTTTGGTACGTGGTTTGGTCTTGGGGTGGTCTCCATTTCGAAATCGTTCGAGGGTTGGAAGTTTCCGTCGGAGCTCTTCTTCTCGTTGTTCTTGTTGGAGAACCTGCTCGTGCCGGCTTTGCATCTGGGTGGATGCAAATTGGTGGTTCATATTTGTTCAGTCGAGCAAATATTCAATCGAGCGCTGCGAGATATTTGATACTCAATAAATTACTTAGAATACAAAATATCCATCTAACCTCTACCCTACCTCAGACATATAAATACCACTGATCTGATCTACGCCTCACTGATCTCGTCAACCTAAACGAAGGGTGCTTATGTAATCGTGTATGGGGAGGATCGGAAAGGGTAGGTATAAACGACAAACGAACGAACGAACGAACGAGCGAACGAACGAGCGAAGCGAGTGAGTGAGTGAGTGAGTAGTGAGTGAGTAGTTAATGGGATGATTTTACATACATATTCATCTACATATTTACTAAGAATTTTCATTTGTGAGCTTTATCACTCTCCTACAGTTCTATTTTAGTCTTCTTCGTTTAAGATCGTATGGTCCTTGTCATACCGTTTAAACAATGCGAATTGTTTCTCGGGAGATAATTATAATTAACGAAACACAACTGAGCGAAACACAATTGAGCGAAACACAATTGAGCGAAGCGAAATTGTGCAAAGTTAAGTGTCGTCACAATTCGAAACGAATTTGAAGTCTAGTGAGTTCACAATTTCGCTTCGCCAAATTGTGAAAACACTCACTAGGAGTAGTGCTCAGGCAGGTAGTACTCATAATGAAGCGATTGTGAAAAAAGAATACAATTTCGCTCCGCTAAATTGTATAAATTAGTGAGGACCCTAAATTCGCTCACTCAATAGTCCAGTGACTAGCACCCCAATTTTGCTTCACCTAGTGAGCATTGAACTCTCCCAGACGTTTGCAACTTCACTTCACTATTTCTTGAGCTTGTTCCCTCGGATAAGTCTATTTGATCAGGGTGAGAAGTGAGTTGGAAGACCACTGAGTGGCTCTGAGTCTCGAGTTATGGTCTAGATGGCTGCACCTATTTGAATCTAATTACTCTTTTAGGTGTCCTCACACTTCTTTTCAGTGATAAGAGTCTCTCTGTCAATCCGCCCAACAATAACAATGACCTCGAGCCAATTAGTCAATAGTTCAAAGAAATTGTACTCCTATAGTTCTGCAAGCAAAATTGTGATTGAGAACTTGTACTCACAATTGTAGCAGTGAGTAGTGCCTCAAATATGATGAATAGTCCAGACAATTGAGTGAAAACGTGAACAGCTGAGTCCAAGTCTTCGCTTGGTTTAGACAACTCACAAGAGGTGTCATTATCTTTTGTTCATTGTTCAAAGTAGTCAACTTTTCGCTCATTGTTGGTCCAGATACTCGCTCATTGTGATAATTAGTCTGAGTACTACTCACAATAGAAGCGAGTTATACTAACAACTTCGCTCCAAATTTTCCAGAAATAGTCTCATGAGTACTTGTACTTTCACTCATTCAATTGTTCATAAGAGTGTTGTTAAACCTCACAATTCGCTTCACTGTTAAATAGTCTAGTGAATACTCACAATCGCTTCACTCATTCTTGTGAACAGTGTGAACAATCACAATTCATTTGGCTCCTTGTTCAATTAATGGTCAAGTGAGCTCTTCATTCATTGACAAGTAGTATAGTGAATATTCAGTGAGCGAACCAACCTGTTCATAAATAGTTTGTAGTACTCACAATTCGCTCACTCATTGTTAATAAAGTGTTGTGAGTAATACTCACAATTCGCTCATTCATTTGTAAATAACCTTGTGAATACTCGCAAATAGTCCAGTGAAAACCATAATTCGCTTTGCTGATTGTTCGAATAGTGCTGTGAGCTTCGCTAAATTGTTCGCAAGAAATAGTGAACTCGCAATTTGTTCCCTCATTTTTATAAGTCCTGTGAGTACTACTCACAATTTAGCTTCGCTAAATTATAGAACAATGAATACTCACAATTCGCACTCATTGTTGATAAATAGTCCTGTGAGTACTACTCACAATTTAGCTTCGCTAAATTGTTCGTAAGAAGCAGTGTTTATCAACACTCATCATTAATAAATAGCCTTATGAGTAGACTCACAATTCGCTTCGCTCATTGTTCGTTCACTCGTTGTTCGTCTTTACCTCCCAAACCCCCATCTTCTTATTATACTCCGCCATGTCCTGTATCGTATTCTTTAACATCCCCTTCGTATACTCTGTAAACTCCTTCTTCAGAAGCTCCACCAATGTCCCTATCGAAAAGTCGTTATTCTTCCTAATAAACTCCGCGAGCCTCTTCAAAACCTCCCCATCCTTAATAGTCTTTTTCTGCGGCACCAACACATTCACCACCGGCGCAGCCACCTTCTCTCCCCCCACCGCCTCAATCTTCTTGGGAGGCGCAACCTTGATGGGAAACACCATGCCCTTCACCATCACCTCCACCTTGTAGTCATCAAAGAAGTTGGAGGTCCCATCATTCAACATGTTGGTCACCACCAAGGTATTGACCTTGCGTCTCTCTGGCTCGTCACTCTCGACAAAATCATCAATGTCGTCCTCATCTCCCACATCCTCCTCCTCCTCGTCCTCCTCATCCAAGTCCTCGCCCTCCTCGTCTTTGTTCCACTCCAAGTCCAGGTCGTAATCGTAGTCAATGCCTGTCAGAGTGGTGTCAAAGGGATCATGAAGCGTTATTCCGTGCTGGGGAGAAAACCACGTTCCAATGTAGGGGGGGCGCGCGTTCTCATAAAAGTGAATGTACTTGAGGGGAGGAACCCGAGACAAGAGCTCGTTGACTTGTTCTTTGGTGGTGGATACAGAGTTGAGTGCATCAACGATTTGTTGGGGAAGAAGGGAGGTAGAGCCAGAGGAGCCAGAACCTGAGGCAGAACTCGAACCAACACCAGCACCAACACCAGAAGAAGAATCAGAAGAACCAACACCAGAAGAAGAATCAGAAGAACCAACACCAGAAGAAACAGCACCACCTACCGGTGGTGCTGAAAAAGACGAGAAGAACGACGCAAGATCCAGATCCCCTCCAAAAACATCCACCTCACCCACATCCACCCTCTCTGGCATGCTCACATTTGCCTTTACAAAAAAAGGCAAAAAGTCCTTGTTAAAATCACTTTCCGCAGTCTTTGCACTGTCACTTGAACTCGATGACTTTTTGAAAAACGACGAGATCTTCATCTGGTTCCGTTCCTCAGCCTTTTTCTTCTCGAGTTCTTTCCGTTCCTTTTCCTCTTCCAATTTACGCTTACGCGCAAGTTTTTCCTCTTCCTTTTTCTTCTTGTCCTCTTCTCGTTTCCTTTCTCGTTCTAGTTTGTCAGCTTCCTTTTTCTTTTCTCTTTCTATTCTCTCCTCTTCCTTTTTCCTCTCTCTTTCTATTCTCTCCTCTTCTTTCTTCCTTTCTTTCTCCAATCTCTCCTCTTCTTTCTTCCGTTCCTTTTCTAATCGTTCCTCCTCCTTTTTACGTTCCTTCTCTTGTCTCTCCTCCTCTTTCCTTCTTTCCTTCTCCAACTTCTCCTCCTCTTTCCTCCTCTCCTTCTCTAGTTTCTCCTCCTCCTTCTTTCTCTCTCTCTCGAGTTTCAATTCCTCTTTCCTTCGTTCTTTCTCCATCTTTTCCTGTTTCTTCTTTTCTAGTCTGTCGTCCTTGGTAGTAGTAGAACTAGATTGAGTAGACTCAGTGGTAGGTACATTTTCACCTTCTTTCGAATCACTTGTAGTGCTTTTAGTTACTGTAGATCCTTCAGTAGTTGTTTCTTCTGTAGTTCCTTCAGTAGTTGTTCCATTAGTGGTTGTAGTGATTGTTCCTTCAATGGTTATTCCATCAGTAGTTGTTCCTTCAGTTATTCCTTCAGCTGTTCCTTCACTAGTTATTCCTTCAGAAGTTCCAACCTCCCTCTTCACACGTTTCAAGTCATTTCCCTTCGGTTCAGCCTCGCGCTTCGCGCTCTGTTCCATCGTCATACGCGTCTGTCGCGAAAAATCAATTGAATTTCCTGAAAAGATCACCAATTTAGCGAAGCACCAGCCTACACAATTGAGCACACATTGAGCACTACACCAATTGACTGCACTAATTGACTACACCAATTGAGCATGTCTACTTGCAAAGTAATTTCAACTAACTTTTCCAATAATCAATTTAAATCAAGTAACTCACTTCTAAATTTACTCAAGTTTCTAAAGCAATTCTATTCATTCAATTCGATACTATTCATTTCTTTCTATTCAATTCATTTCTTTCTATTCTTTGGCATTCTTTTATTCATTGCATGTATTCTATTCACATCATTTTTCGATCTCATTCGATCTCATTTCGATCTCATTTCGTCTGATCTTTTTTCGCATTCACCAGTTACGATAATCATGACATGATATCAATACATGATAATCAATACATAACAACCATTACATCAAGCATTCAGCATCACCAACCAGCATCTACCATCAACTAAAGTATCATGAAGTAATATCGTCCACCATAATAACAATTTTGAGAATAACAATTTTGCGAGCAAAATTGTTATTCTTCTACAATGATCTTGTTAATCTTTATTAATTACATCTCGTGCTCGCTCGCTGCTATCACTTTCGCACAATCTCGCTTCGCTCGATTGTGGGTCTATTTATAATCCGGAATATCCAAATGGAAAAACGGCGTATCAGTCCCCACTGCCGCATAGTACCCCGAGTCCAACCCCCCCTCCAAGTCCTCTGTGGCCGCTATATTCACATAAGTTGTCTCGCTCACCAACCCCTCGCTTCCATATGTGCCAAAGCCTGCTTTGAGCAACCCTCTCCTTATCCACGGCGACATGATGCCCGAAAAGTGAAACTCCACCTCGCGGTCCGCGTACCTGTTCAAGGCCTTGCGGAGATCCACCAACGCCTGGATCGACGTCACGTCAATCAGCGACACCGCCGAAAAGTCAAGGTGCACAATGCGCAACGTCGGACGGGTATCCTCCTCGTCAACACTCAAATCTTGCTTCTTCTTGATGAATGGAATGTTCCATCTCAATGGACCAGGGTCGTTCCACGGCCTTGAACCAGCGTCACGACCACTGTAGGGCTGTCCACGTCTTGTTTTCAACTTGGCCTCATCACTAATACGGTCGGTCTGTCTCGAGGAGTTGGGGTATACAAATGCCTCCACTGGACGGAACACCAAAACACCCGGTGGTGGTGGGCGCACGTTAAGACGTTCGTTAATGTTGTCGTTATTGAGCGGTACCCATTTGGTGTGAAACCTGATATTTGGGTTGTTTTCCAAGAGTTGCTGTGTGCTGATGGTGGCCACCTTGTGGGTCTCGAGGTCTCCCTTCAGCTTGCCCAGAACAGAGTTGCTCAACACCTTGTGGATCTCAATGTCTTGCGACAGCGAGTCCTCCTCGCAAATCTCCTTGTCGGCATTCACAGCATATGGACTCGATGGGTTAACCACTGGGTTGATAACCTCGGCAACCTGGATACGGCCAAGGAACTGGCCCTTTGGCACGGCAACACGGAAAAGCAACACGGCGGCACTGGCACAGATGGCAAAGTACACACCGTCTTCAATCAGGGCAAAGACAGTGATAATAACTGCAATGATAAAAATACCAGCATCAAGTGGGGCAATGTTCCAAAAGTTCCATGTCACCTTGTAGTTGGCAATCAAATCGGACACAGCATGGATAATGACGGCACAGAGCGTGGCTTTGGGAATGTAGTAGAAGGCAGAGGTCAATGCGTAAAGGGCAAGCAAAACCACACACCCGGTGAAAATACCAGCCAAGGGGGTTCTGACACCACACTTGGCCTTCAAGGCAGAACGCGAGAATGATCCGGTGGCTGGGTACGCGTTAAAGAAAGTACCAATCAAGTTGTTGACACCAATAGCAATGACTTCCTGGTCTGGAATGACCTTGTAGTCGTTGACACGACCAAAGGACTTGGAGATGGCAATGTGTTCCAAAAGAAGAATGATGACAGAGACCGGGAGTTCCAGTGCCATGTCGCCAATAATACCGTCGGGGATCGTCATCACTCCAGTGTGTCTCAAACCACGGGGGACAGTACCAATAATACTGATGGGTGGCTTGAACTTCTTGGTGTGGGCTTCCTTACGGTACTCCTTTCTCTTGGGGTACACAATACCCCAGGAGATGGCGGTTGCGACAATAATGACAATGGCGTTTCTCAACTGTTGAACGTAAAAGAACCACATCTTGATCTTGGGGTGTTTCTTCTGGCCAACCTCACACCCAAACTTCCACACATACAAAATAAAAAGTGGAATGAGACCAAACGCAGCGTCCGAGTTAGTGTGAGGAAGGTTCTTGAGGGTGTTGATGACAACCTTGTACGAAGCTTCTCTGGTGTTCACCTTGGAGTTGTAGCCCATCAAACCCGGGACTTGTCCCACAATAATGTTAAAGGCAGAACCCGACATGAAACCCATGACTGCGGGAATGGAAATGAACTCGAGAATGAAACCCAAACGCAAGATACCGATACCGGTTGCAATACCACCACAAATGAGGGACAAGAAGGTAGCGATTTCGGGAGCAGAGTACTTGTCGCCAGTCTTGGAGGTGATGTTGGCCACAACCTTACCGACTTGCATCGACATAACAGCGACTGGACCAATCGAAACATCCTTGGAGGTGGCGAAGAAGGAGTAGATAAAGACACCGACAAAACTCGAGTAGAGACCGTACTCCGCCGACAAACCTGCCAATTGAGCGTAGGACATGGACTGGGGGACAAGAACAACACCAACAGTGATACCGGCAATCAAGTCTCCGTAGAGCCACTTGACATTGTAGTGGAAAATCCACTGAAGGATGGGGAAGAGCGAGGTGAGGTAGTACTTGACCATGCCAATAGGGTCATGGAACACCTTCTTGAACCAGTCAAGAACAGTGACATCATGCTCAATGTACTCGGGGACACCAGCCTGGTCAATGGCACCTTCAATGGTGTGGTCAAGGTAATGAGACCTACTCTCACGACGAGAACGGTACGAGCGAAGATCGGTCTCTTGGAGGTGAGGAACCTCAGACTCCGGACCATGGTCGGTCGCTATACTGTTGATTTTATGTATAAAGTCGGACATTCTAGTGAGACTAAGACTTCTTAAAGTGCTCTTCAGTTATCTGTTCTGTTCCCGGATTGATTATTATATATAATCCGAAAATATTGTGTTTCAAGAACAATAGTGATGAACAATAACCGTCGTCGAGTGTCTATTTGTACTGTTGTTTGTACGTTGTTTGTACTGTTGTTTGTACGTTGTTTGTACGTTGTTTGTTGTACGCTGTACTCCTGACTGCAAAGCTCCAAAAGTGTTTTGATTCAATCCCTTCAAAGTTTATATCCAGCAAGTATCAATAAGCGTGGAGAAACTATAGACGTAGTGCTGCAAGGGCGATACTACTGTGGAAAGTTGAACTGTAAGTTGAACTGTAGACTGTAGACTGTAGTTGATCAAGTTAACCGACTGATAAAAATTGTAGCTGGAGCACAGTTTATGTATAGCCGTGTTTGGAATAACTGGTGGTGTTTGCGAGCTGTGGCACTAATTAGGTTGCAAATTTGCAATCGAATCCACAGTTTGGAAATTACCGAAAAAGAAACCACATCGAACAAACACTGAATGGAGTCACACTTTGTACGACCGCCCCTAGATCACTCGGGGGCTTTGTCCCCGCTGCAATTTCACTTTCAACGGCCCTTCGGTGGTCGCTAGGTCCCAGGCCTTGCTCCTGCTCGAGTGCACTTAGCCTTTGGTGATGTCACGTGAGCGGTTGCAATGATCATTAATTTTTTTTTTTCTTTTGCGGCAATTGTGATTTTCCAGTTACGTAATGCACCCTGACCCTCCCCCCGACAGAAACATCACCCGAAGATCACCCAAATATCACCCAAATATCACGCGAACATCACCCAAACATGGCTCTGGCAGTATCCGAAGAGACCGAACGGTTGTTTCAGGCCTGTGCATCGGCAATGACAAGATTACAAATTTGAAAAATCTCTTAGTAAGAAAGTGACACAGAATGACACCAAAAATTGTACAGTCAGAAGATAAGATAACAAGAGAACAAAAATAGGGGTGAACTGCTCGGTAAATGCGATGTCAGCACGCAGAATGGATGATGATAGGTGGTGATAGGTGATGATGATGATAGGTGGTGATAGGTGATGATGATTGATAGGTGATGATAGGTGATTATGGACAGAATAAAAATATGCTCTTAGAATAACCTCTCTTGCCTGAGGTTCTAGAATACTGTTCTGGGCAAGTATAGTCGCAACGGCTAATTAGAGTTCTCCAACGTTTTGTGTGCCCGTATACTGTTTCATGGGCTCAAGTTTGCTCACTGTGCCTGAGTTGCAGGCAGTTGCAGGCAAGTTACGCCAGTAGCAGTTGCCTATTCGGCCCCAATTAAGGTTCCGGTTGGGGGGACGGAAAAATTCTGACAGCACTGGTTGGGAGCCTTCTGGTCGTCTCGAAATTTCACCATTAGACCTCACCGCCTCTTGGCACTTGCAAGCCAGAACCGTTGATGCTGCGAACACACATGTGTAAATGTACCAGTTATGTACCAGTTATGTACCAAAATACGAAATGTAACAAGTAAATCACTAAAATACATACACGGCTACTTCATCGAGGTGAAATTTCACCTCGAACAAGGGGTATCATTTCTTTTACGAGAGATCATTCTGGGGCTGCAGTGTTGTTCTTCAATTATACGCATCTGACGTCACTGCAAGAATACACGACTAGTCAAAGGGTCAATGTAATTTCAGGCCGGGAGGAGTGGAACTCTAGGACTCTTACTACTTTACTACTACTCTACTTCTTTACTACTTCTCTACTCTACTTCTTTACTACTTCTCTACTCTACTACTCTACTCTACTTCTTTACTACTTCTCTACTCTACTACTCTACTACTTCTTTTTTACTCTACTTCTTTTTTACTCTACTTCTTTTTTACTCTCTACATCTTACTCTACTCTACTTTACTACATTCTCTAATTATTCACTCCCACTCTACTCCAAACATTCCCACTCTCCTAATTATTCAACATTCCCTACTCCCTCCTAACATTCCTCTCCTAATTCACTACTCATCCACTTCAATTACATTCCAATTTCACCTCCACTTCACTCCTCCACTTCTCACTCATCTGCCAGATCTAGTGTTATTGTGTTACCCGATTTGGAACATTTTGAGGTTGCAACCATCAAAAAGAAAAACCTAAACTGAGCCTCCGTAGCAAGAAGCATTGTTGGGCGTTCGGTTTCTTTGCATGCTATTGTGAATGTTAAGAACATGAACTTAGGAACATAACTTAAGAACATGTGCAGTCGAACATTCCCCGCCCGTATAAGTGTGGCTCAGAGGCGTACGGCTTTCACAAAAAGGAAAAAAGGGAGTAAAGTAGAGAGTAAAGTAAAGTAGAAAGTAGAGTAGAAAGAATAATAAGAAAGTATCAGTAGGAAGTAGAGTAGAAAGTGTGAGTAGAAAGTATGAGTAGAAAGAATAAGAATAAAAGAATAAAAAGAGAATAAGAATAAGAAATTGTGAGAAAGAATAAGAGGTTTGAATGAGAGAATGAGTATTGCTTATCGCAATACTAGAAAAGTAGAAAAATTACAGATTGTAATTAGAGGATTACGCCAGATTCTAATTAGAGGATACGCCTTGTAATTCAAAAATACTTGGATCATCTCATCAAAAAATAGTGGTCTGTGGCTGAATATTTTCTCAGCCTTATCATCTCTAACATGCCATGCTCAAAATCATGGAAATTGTGGAGGTCAAGAGCAATGTTGAGTGTGGAGTCAGATGAAGTAGGGAGAGAGTAGGTAAAGGGTAAAGTGGTAAAGTTAGGTTTTACGTTTTTCCCCATCCACTGCATTTTCACTGATCTACTGCACTTTCCAATGCACTTTCCAATGCACTGATCCAATTTCACCCAATCTTACTACAATGGTCATGCTCAGAACAATAGTCATGCACGTTCCAGTTCCTAATGTCTAAAGTGATGTAATGGTGTGTCTAGTCTAGCTTTAGTTCATGTTCAGCCTGTCCAGTATATGTTCAGTCTGTCAATCTGTCTAGTCTATGATGTTTAGTATCTTCCACTACAATACTTGTATGCCTACCCCATCACATTTACCTTCCATGTCACTTCATCTACATTTCCACTCAATATCATAAAACGTCCACCAATGTACAGTCATCTTCTACAACTTTTACCCTGGACCAATTGCCTATTTGGTACCCCGGATTTATCCTTCAACACAAAAACAGAGCAACGCTACCACAGCAATCTCGGTGCTGGTCATTTCCGAGCAAGTCAATCGATTCGAGGTGTAGAAGGGATCTGTGGGGTTGTGAAATCGTTATAGCACCTAGCATGGTTTTTGAGCTATTCAATGATCAGTATGACTCATTCGTATTCCTTGTTTTTCCAGTCATATTTCATGATTCAGATTGACAGTAGTGTTCGTCATATTCCATTCCAGTCATTTGATAGTCATTTGATTCAGGATGATTCCAGTCATCTTCAGTATCCAGTCATCTTCAGTATCCAGTCATCTTCAGTATCCAGTCATATCCAACTATTCAGGCAACACCTCACATTCTACATTCCCATTTACTGTTTCTTCTGACATTTCAAATTCATTCATCATTCTGTATGATTCTGCTCAGAAATGGGTGCAAATTGGATGTTATGCTTATGTAATCGACACGGAAACACGCACATGGAAACACATGGAAACACCTGATTCACGCTCTCTTCGACTCACTTGATCAACTAACATCTGCTCACAAGATTACGACCAGAAACTGGCTAACGAATTGAAGGTTCTCAAAATTTCAATACCAGAGACTGGCTAACAAATTGAACGTTAATCCAATTCTACTTTATTCTGTATCTCATCTTCTTGTGAATCATCTTAAAGTGTAGTTTGAGATTCTGTCTAACCTACAGCCTTGCCTTAGAACAGCCTTAAAAACGCTATCTCTGTGAGTTAAATCCTGTGACATAACCTCAGAAAATGCTGTGTAGAGCCTTTTATCTTGTACTCAAAACCTTTTTTGTGCTGATTTTGCAACATTTTACAATGAACTTTTATTCAGTGAATTATACAAACCCCAAAGACTTTGGGGACTTTGACTATGGTACCATCCTCAACCCTGAGTTTCTTCAAAGTAATCCAATCGTTTTTGGTAGGAATACCTACAACCGACCACAGGTCCAAGTCTTGCAAGTCCCCAAAAGAACCCTCAATAGTTCTGAGTCTAGTTCTACTGGGTCCAATTCTACTTATGGGTCCAATTCTACTGGGATTGGGTCCATTTCTAATGCGACTCCACCTGACCACTTGCTGGTTTCCAAGGTTCGCAAGACGCTGGGGGCGTTCCGTACAACTCGTGTTACACGCGCCCAACTAAAATCGCGCTCACAAAGTGCTCCAAAAAAGGTTCCAAAAAAGGCACCAAAAAATGGTGCCATTTTGCACTCAAAAAATGCAAATTTGCAGCCATTCACTGTACTGCAAGCTCAGAATAAGGATTTGAATCATTATGGATCGAGTGCTATGCCAATAGAAGTGGAGAGCGAGGAAGAACAAAATGATTGGGAATCCCATTCGAGGTGTGGTAGTGTACAAGATTCAACGGCTAGTGAGACTAACAGTGGTGTTGAGTCAACCAGAGGTACTAGTGAGACTAAATTCAGTAGTTCCAGTTCTACTATTTCTGGTAATTCTACTACTTCTGGTACTCGTGGTAATTCTGGTACTACCAGTACTCTTTCTAGTACTGCTCCTTCTGCTCCCACTTCTGCTCCTACTTCTGGTGCTTCTGTAATCTGCTGTTCTGTCCATACCTCCCTCTTTGAGGCTGAGGCAGACGTCAAAATCGAGTTTGGGATGGGCAAGATGACACGACCTCATGGACTGACGCTCGAGGTGGAGGATCCCACCATTGAATACGACAGCAGCCTTTATCTGAAGACTGTTGAGTGCTTGCTTCCACTGAACTTTGCGAGAAAAGAGCCAACCCCAGAGGTCCTTGCGTATATCAAGAGCAAGAGATGTGACCCTTTACAGGCGAGCAAGATACCAAAGAAACCTCCATGTACTTACATCAAGAGGGAGCGGTACGTTCGAGACATTGAAGAATTTCGCAGCCAAAACCAGCACGAAAATTGCGTGTACGAGCTCGAAGCGAACTTCAGTCCCAAGTTCCCCTACAACCCACAAATTGTACGGCATTTCGAGCACAATGGGGTGCCCCTTCTGGCTACAAGAGCGTGGTTGTGTCCCTATTGCCCTGATGTTGTTTTTTGCAAGCTCAGCACCAATGGGTACAACAAACACCTTTGGTCACGACACGGGATTTCCCCCCAGAATATGCTCGCTCCCATTCCCTTGTACCCAGACATGTACTGGATCAGCAAGAAGGATAAGAGAAGCACGCGTTCATTGATACAAATAATCCCTCATCCGGGAGTCGTGTGCCCAGAATGCCACCAGATCATCGATGATTTGAGGGGGGAACTTATGGACTATATGAAGCATTTCAGGAAGTTCCATCAGAAGGAAATACACGAACGACAATTGCATAGTTGAGTACAGGGAGAGAAGGGAGGAGGGAAGAAGAGATAAATGAGAGTGTTTCTTATAAAAAATAAAAAAAACTTACAGATTTGCAGCCATTCTACTTACTCGAAAATATTGGAAGGATTCACTTTTGCGGTTCCCACATGACACCTCCAATACTGTCTCCGACCCAAACCACGGGTCCTGCTGGCATCGCTATGGTTTTGCTGGACTTCTTCCAGCTCGAGATTTCCAACGGGTGCTTGCACTACTGAATGCAGTGAATGCTCCGGGTATCATGGAGTGTTATGAGTTTGCCAGTCATATTCTTGTCCTATCTATTTCCAGTCCTCAGTAGTGAGAATGGAGTACAGCAGTTGCGAGGTGAATAGACAGGGAAGAGTGAGTTGGTCCAATAGTCAAAAACTAACAGTTCAGCGAAGATGGACTGTTGAGCAAATCTAAAAAAATACACTTTTTTGTTCTTCGTCATGTCCGATAAGTTCATGTTTCAGCATTATGAAACCTCATCTCGATGGTGACTTCTGAGTGCTGAGGTGCATTTTGCTTATAATAATGGAAGATTTCACCAAGTCTCGTGTTACATAAAACTGGAAGGCCAGCCATCTATTCAAGAGTCGATAGGTTAGTCTATATTCATACTTTTAGGTGGACACAAGTAGTGGTGCAAGCTTCAATCTGGCTGACTATACAGGAGTGTTTCTATTTTTATCTACTATTCGATAATGTAATGAAGCGAAGAGATTGTTTTCTCCATAATTGAATGAAGATTGTACTCCACAATTGAGTGGAGATTTTGCTCCATTAAATTCTGGTCAAGGGTGTTGTACTGGTTGCAAATTTTGCTTATGTAATCATTCCATGGATAAGACCAATATCGGCTCCACAATGCTTGCTACGCTGAGAATTTGAAAGTTCCTGACAATCTCAGTTGCTCATTCTACATTATTCTCGTTGTATCTCATAATTTTTATCTACTATATACAATCGAGCGAAGCGAGATTGTATTGCTGCAACCTCTGTTTGATTGTGCTAATTGTGCTCAATTGCTAATTGTGCTCAGTTGTGATCAACTCGCTCACACAATCTCGCTCCGCTCGATTGTGCTCCAAATTCTGGTCAAGGTGTTTGGTGTTGGGTGCAAATTTTGCATGTAACCACTGCCAAACAGAACATCAGCTTCACAGAGCTTACCCATTCGCTGAGAATTTATGGTGTTCTCATCTATATTTAAGATTCTACATTATTCTCGTTGTATCTCATAATTTTTATCTACTATTCAGTGATTTGCAAGTAATACCATCGAGCGAAGCGAGATTGTACTCCGCAATATCGCCCGCTTGATTGTCTGGTCGTGATTTTACTTCACACAATCTCACTCCGCTCGATTGTCTTAATTGTGATTGACTCACACAATCTCGCTTCGCTCGATTGTGTTCGGTTACTCAATCTCCCTCAAATTCTGAGCCTCCACCTCATCCACCAACTTCCTGTACTCCCTCTGCTTATAACACTGCTCCAAAAACACCTTATACTTGGCATTCAACAAACGGCGGTCTGGGTGCGACTCTGGCGATGGCAAAATCACCTTACCCGGTCCAGTCATCTTCTCCATGACTCTCCACAACTTGTCACCAGGGTGGTTCAACTTGTCCTTCTTGGACGAAGTCAATGGCTTCAAGCCCAACTTGTCCAATTTCTGGGACAATCCCTTCTGGACCGGCTTCTTGGAGCCAAAGCTGAGGGTCTGTTCATCCTCGCTGCTCTCGTCCTCCTCCTCGATAACCGTTTTCTGGTTAAAGTAGTCATCAGACTGTCCGTGAGAGTACGACAACGCCGCAATGTTGGTGGTACTGGTAGTGGCAGTTGGTGCGGTGTATGGGGAGTGTGCTCCCTTACCCAAACTCGAAGACGATGGGTGGGATCCAGTCAAGTTGGTCTGGGACTTTTGGGTCAACAAGGTGGACGAACGTCTGGAACGGCCCTTGGTAGCAAGGTGCTCGGCCACGTCGTCTTCGGCTGCAACAGCTCCCAAGATAGCGGATCCAAACACGACAGCAGCATCAATGTATCTTGGGACAATGATTGGTTTACCGGTACAGTCAGCCAACAACCTCATGAGCAACCCGTTTCTGCACTGGCCTCCACTCATAAACACACTCTTGATCTCGTGGCCTGCCTTTTCCATCTCCTCGATAATCTGGCGGGTCTGCTGGGCAATGAACTCACATGCTCCAAAGTACTGGAGAGCCAAGTCATTGACACTGGAGTCCATACTCTGACCAATGATACTTGCACGCATATCTGGGTCTGCAATTGGACTTCTGTTACCGTGGAAGTCACCGTAAAAGAAGACGTGCTTTGCCAACGACACCACGGAACGGGCCTCGCGCTGTTCACTCAAGTTTTCCAACACAAGGTTGAGGTAATCGAATCTCAGCACATTCGACACTTCCGCAAGGTGATTGAGCTCAGAGTGTGCTGGGTGGATTGCCAAAACGTGCGCGAGCAATTGTCCAGTGCACGATTGACCACCCTCTGCCAACCAGTAGCCCTCGGTCATGACATCTTTGTATGGGCCCCACACACCCTGGACAAAGAAGGGTTCCTTTGTCATGGCAATGTGGCATGTCGAAGTACCTGCCACTGCTGCCAAACGGCCGGTCGAAGTGGCGATTCCCACGTCACTGGTCCTTTGGAGCTCCTGGACATCGGCCTTACCGGCAACGGTACCGATCCATCCAGCATAAGCATCAATGACTGGGGACCCAACAATACACTCAGTGGTCAAACCCAACTGTTCTGCGGCCTCGGGGGTCAATTTACCCACAATGTCACCGGCACTCTTGAAGATACCATTCTTGCCTGGAATACCTCCCAATCTACGGAAATTGTCCTCACAAAGTTCGGGAAGGTCCACCAGCAAGAGAAATTCCTCGGACCATCCGGTTTCGGAGCCCTCTACACCAATTGGAAGCAAGCCCTGTTTACAGACTGTGGAACAGAAGGAACGGGCCTCGGAACCAGTGGCTTTGTGGGTCAAGTAATCTGGGAGATCGTAGAACTTGACGTCCTTGATACCGCCTGGCATATTGTGTTTCAACCACTTCATTTTGGGCAACTCCATCTCAATGGACATCTGACCACCCACATACTTCAAGCACTTGTGACCGGTGGCATTGATGGTCTTGGTCTCGTCCTCGGCACGGTGGTCCATCCACAAGATAATGTTCTCCTTGTGGTCAAGGAAATCAGGACCGACTCCAACGGGGGAGTCGGTCAGCTCGGAAATGGCCACAAGCGAACAGGTGGCATCGAACCCAATACCGAAAACGTGGTCTGGGTCCACCCCGCTGTCGCGCAAACAGGCCTTGACACAAAAACAGATGGCGTTCCAAATCTCAGTACTGTTTTGCGTGATAAAGTTGGGGCGCAACTCGTGTCTGGTGATGGGTCTTTCAGCAAGCCCAAGAATAATACCGTTGGTGTCTATGATACACGCTCTTGCGGAACCGGTTCCCACATCCACTCCCACGTAGTAAACATCGGGCTGGGGGGGTGGAACATTGGCAAACGAGGGCCTAGACGAAAGGTTGGTATGGGATCTAGATTCGACCATGGTGTTCTGAAGTACTAGAAAGTGTGAATGTACTAGAAATGTACTAGTGTACTGAAAGTGTGGTGAATGTACTAGTAAATGTACTAGGTGTACTAGGAAATACTAGTAAATGTACGTGGTGAATGTACTGAAAATGTACTGAAAATGTACTGTATCAATTAACTGTAGTTGTCAATTGTATGATGGTCAATTGGTATGATTGTCTTCACTCTTCAATAATCCAATTGATGTCTTGACTGTTTATGAATCAGTGTCTTGTTGAGTCAATTCGTTAAAATCAATTCAATTGTTTGCAAAGTTATGGGATTCGCAAGCTTAAATACTCCGCATAGCAAGTAAAATAAGGAGCTGAAAAAATACACAAAATCCGGCTAGCAACCAACACTCCGATAAGCCCAGAAGTTAGAGAGGTCAATCAGTAGAGTTATCAAAGTGAATTGGGACATCAAAGTGAGGACAAAGTAGAATTGAGGACAGTAGAATTGAGGAAGTAATCAATGTAGAATTGAAGACAATTGAAGACAATCAATTGACACTGCCTGAAAATAGACGTGAATATTTGGAAAACAAAGAATAACGTGGAATCGGAAAGATCACCTATTGTTTGCGGTGCAAACAAACTTGTCGCTAAAATGAGGGGAAGCGCGACATTGTCGGAGTAGCACTCTACCTTCCTGGCTTACTATACACTACTATACACTTGCTAGTATGACGTAACATCGACTGACTTGCTGGGCTGTATGCAGGTTCGATCGTAGGGCAGGTGGATCCTTGTGCAGGACATTCTAGACTACAACGAGCAAACAATCGAGCAAACAACCAAACAATCGAGCGAAGCGAGATTGTTTGAGTAGATCTGACAATTAAGCATCACAATTTCGCTTCGCTCAATTGCTTGTGAGTAGATCTAACAATTGAGTCATCAATCCCACTTGTAAATTTGGTTCTTTCTAGAAGTCAAGACCCAGTACCATTTATCTTGTCTCTTGTATCCCAAACCTCTAAACCTCTGTCTTACTATACTCATAGTTCTACACTATTGTAATTGTTGGTCTGTTCCTGTTTTTCGTTCCTGCATATGCACTCGATGTATTTAGTTAACTGTTGTCGTATCACTGTTCACTCAATTAACGTTGTACATTGTACATACTCTGTCATTATCAATATTGTACACTATTGTACATATCATTACCACTCGTTCAAGCAATCATTCGTTCAGTCACTCACTCACGAGCGAAGCGAAGGAGTGAGTGAGTTTCTGTTCAATGTTCACTAGTCATGAGGTTCCTTCTCTTTCGTCAAATATATTGTACATTGTACAATATTCACTCTTTCTCTTCAGTTATTCAAATTTGTACAATATGGTACATTATTACTCTTGATTATCAATATTGTACGTAGTACAATATTGTTCAATAGTGTTCACTCTAGTGTTCACTCTAGTGTTCACTCTTCAATGTTTACTCTTCAATGTTCACTCTTCAGTGTTCACTCTTCAATGTTCACTCTTCAGTGTTCACTCTTCAATGTTCACTCTTCAATGTTCACTCTTCAATGTTCATTCACTCACTCACTCGCTTCGCTCGTGAGTTAGTTCGACTAAGTTCACTCTAGTGTTCACTCACTCACTCACTCACTTCGCTCGTGAGTTAGTTCGAACTACCACCCACTAACTCACTCACTCACTCGCTTCGCTCGTGAGTTCGTTCGTTAGTTTTTCAATGGGGGATACTTCTCCACAGCCTCCACCAAAAAATCAAACTGCTCCGTATTATCCACCGCCGCACGCACGTGCGACGCACTAATCCTCTTCACACCCTGTTTCCTCGCCTCAATAATACTTGCCTCCACCAAATTCGCCATGAATATCTCCAAGGCTCGCCCCACAATAATCGGCGTTGCCTGTGCCACCTTCCCAATCTCGTCGTCCAGCTGCATAATCTTCTTGATTCTCGCGGCCGGAAAGTGTGTTTTTATCTTCTCAAAGCTGTTTAGTATGGTTTCCTGCGGCACCTTGGAGTCCAGGTCCTTCTTGATAAACTGTTCTGGTTCCTCATCAGACTCCTTTTCCTCCTCCTTTGCTTCCTCGTTTTTGGCAACCTCCTCGGCAAAGTCCTCGCCGTATGCCTTGACCCCTTTGGGGTAGTTGTAGCTGTAGTCGTCGTCCTTGTTGATCAAATCGTTGAGATTTGACATTGGGTGTTGTGTGCAGGATTACGTGTGGGCTCGATGAGGCGCCATTTGTGGGAATTTGAATGAGTATTTAAATGAATCAAGACACGCGGAAAAAAGAAATGGGGTAGTGCGAAAGCGAATTTCCACAAGGTCGGCATCGCAATAATACATCGAGCCAGTACATCGCACCCATCGAGCGTAGCTCGATGTGTGCCGATGTACTCGGTGAGATGTATTAACAAAGTAAACAAAGCACTATTAATAAAAGTACAAAGTAAGTACTATGTAATAAAAAATACATACTACATAGTACGTAGTATGGGATAGAGTAATGTAAGATAAATAGTGTGAAGATAAATAGTGTGAAGATAAATACGATGAAGTATAGTATGAAGCATAGAAGTATGTATGAAGATATTAGTGAAGTATAGAAGTATGAAGACCAGTAATAAAGACTACTTAGATACAATATGTGTAGAATGCACCTTTTCTCGACTCCATTTGTGGAATTCCTTATGCATGTCAGAAGCTTAATTGGAAACGGGGTCTGTGATGCTAGAAAAAGGACGTAGTACTTCATCCCTATTCACGGTCTTCCCTATTTGTAGTGCCGCCTGTTCGTAGTTATTCCTATTCCTATTGATTCCCTATTGATTCCCTATGGTCCCCTATTCACTCCCTATGGCTGCGAAAAATCCGCGTAGAGGGGTGCGAAAACAGAACATGCAACAAGAATGAGCGCAAATAGAACCAGCGTAGAACGAGCGCAGCGAGTTTTGTTCTGAAGAGGTCCTTCAATCAGTCCAGTTTTACAGTGTGTAGTTCTCTGTGGTGGAAAAGTACTATAGTGTTTGTTCTAATACTAGTGTTAGTGTGTCAGCTCTGGTACTATAGTATAGTGTAGTAGATTCTATCAGTTCTTGTAGTACCTACTAAGTACCAAGTTCTGATAGTGCTACAAGTAACTTCTGGTATCAATAATGGGAATATTCAGTAATTTTTCTACATATTTTCACCGCGCGCGTAAATGTCATACCCGCTTACCCCTATTGATTTTGAGGTGTAGAGCGAATTTCAAAGTGGAGGAAAGTTCATCTTGATATCTTGGTAGGTATTAGTATGTGGAGTACTTTTGAAGGGGCCAGGTTAGGTGGTGGTTGATTTGGACGCGTTCAAAGAAGGTGATTTTTGGTGTGTGTAAATATCAGACTGATAATCGAGCGAAGCGAGATTGTGGGTGAGTTGTTGAGTGAGTTTTTGAGTGAGTTTGTTATAGTTCCTAATAGCTGTAAATAGAAAGCGAGATCACATGTAAGATCAGAAGTGAGAATTCAAAGTTTATAATAATTGTCAATGTGGATAGTTGTGGTCTGGTCAATATTTTTTAAATTGACGTAAAAGTTGCAAAATTTTGGACAGTCTCAAATCGTACAATACTCTTTCTAATATCATTATGTACATTAAAATAAATAGCAAGAATGCATACTGCATACCTTGATTAGCTCACTCGGTGAGCGAAGCGAGCCGGGTGAGTATAAAACCACTCATTAATATAGTCAGCACTCTGGTGAGCGAATGAGTTATTTTACACTCACTTGTGATATAGCCAGCACTCAATCGGTTCGCTTTGCTCACCGAATGAGTGAGTTTACACTCACTCGTTGATAATGAGAACTCACTAGGTTCGCTTCGCTCACCGAGTGAGTTACACACTCGTGATATAGATCACTAACTCGTCGCTTCGCTCCGAGAGTGAGTTACTTCCACTCACTCACTCACTCGCTTCGCTCGTTCGTGAGTTCGTTCTAAACCTTCACCACCATCACACACCTCCTCAAATACCCCCCAACTCCCCCCCCCAATCTCGGATCTCCAACCTCCAACCTCTTCCTCACCATGTGCTCACGAATCACCACCAACAAACCGAAACTCAACACGTAGAGAAACCCCGTGAATAACTGCAGCGGGAGGTACGGCTTCCCGCTGCCGTGTCTCACCATCGACAACGCAATCACCCCCGAGACCAAGCTAAAAAACGAGTTGATCACATTGATCCCCCCCCACGCAGCGGTGGTTTTCGGCTCCAACGGTGTGCCCTCCACCAAATCGTGGCACAATGGCAAGCACATGGCCGGTGCCCCCCCAATCACGAGTCCCAACACGATGGAGAACCCAACAAGTGCTCCGTACGAGTGGGCGTTGATCCAGAACACCAACACAAAAATAGCCACCAATATATTAAATGTTGCAGTAGTATTGTAGCGTCCAAACCTATCGCCAATGATGCCCACCCCTGTTCTCCCAAACACCTGGGCAGCATTCACCAACGCCGTGAGAAGCGATCCCTGCAGGTGGGAGTATCCTTCGACGGTTGCATATGGTGCAAGAGTATACAATGTCATTGCGTACCCCAAGAGACACACCGAGTACCACAACGCCAAGAGTGCAAGGTGAAGGTGTCTTGTGAATATAGAGAGGTCGCACGTAGTTGTAATGGTATCTCTGCAATACTCTTTTGTGAGTGTTTCGGAAAACGGTTTGCGGGGCTGTTTGTAGGGCTTGAGCACTAGCAAACCAACTGCCGTGCAAAAGAGGGTGACAAAACACACCATGCGAAGGGCCCATTTCTGGTCGCCTGTGATGGCAATGACGCGCTCGATACTGAGGGAAAACACGAGGCCTCCGCACCCCGAACCGGCAATGACTATGCCCATGGCAGTGGCTTTTTTGGTGGTGAACCATGTGGGAACAGCATTGGATACTGGAATAAATACAAACGCAAAAGCCAACCCAGCAAGTACACCTTGTGTGAGGAAAATCTGCCAGAAGGACACGGCAAATGAAGCAAGGAGGTATGCGGCAGTCTGGAGAATGATACCAACGAAAATCACGGGCTGAGTGCCGAAAATCTTGCAGGAAAACGCAGCAACTGGGGCCAATAGCTGCCCCAAGCATATGACAACAGCACCAATGAGGGCATAGTCCTTGTCGTTGGCGCCTTTAAAGGTCTGTGCAGAAATATAGTGGTCGAGAAACACTCCAAATGCTCCATTACAGCCCCATGTACAGAACAAACAGAGTGCACCAGCAAACGCAATGATCCAGCCAAAGCCTCCATTTGGAGGTCCTTCATTTCCCTTTTGATTCTCTATGTCCCCATCCTTCTGATTCTCTATGTCAGCATCTTTTTCAGCATCTTTTTCAGCATCTTCATTGTAGTCGTTTTCATTAGCTTTATTGTCATTCATCTTGTCACCAGCTTCACCACTGTAGCCATAATTATCACTCTTTATATCATCACTCCCTCTCTCTCTCTTCTCTAACTCCTGATGGTTCAGTGATATGGTTGAATCACTGGGAGACGACATGGCCAAAAAGAGGGGCGATACCGCCGTCTTATAAAAGGCTTGTAATTTGTGCAAGCCTCATAACCTAAAACAGCGTTAAACAACGTCAAACAACGAGCGCAGCGAGTTGTTTGGTGATTTAGAAGGGAAAAGATGAGAGAATAGAGAAGAGAGAAGATAACAAGTACATGAAGTAGAACAGAAGAAGTGAGAGTACAAGAAGTGATGAAGAGAAGAAGTGAAGAAGTACTGGGTGGCTTCTCACTATGTGCAGGCATCCGGTCAACGCTCACCATATCGGAACCGGACCGAAAAACAGAATACTTGAATTAGTCAGAGTAATGACGATCTGAGGTCTTTATTGATGATTGATGAAGGGATGAGGTAAGAAAGAAAGTAGAAAGAAAGTAGAGAGAAAGTAGAGAGAAAGTAGAGAGAAAGTAGAAAGAAGAAGTAGTAGAGGAGGACTGAGAAGAAGTAGGAAACCCAGGGTCTCAGGGTCTGGAATGTAAAAAGAAAGGTCTTGACGTAGTGATGATAAGAATTGGGGTTTTACCTTCCCAGTCGGATGTGATTCGGATGTTGGGTGGATTTTCCGAGGTGGTGAGCCCTGTACAAGCGAACGAACTCACGAGCGGAGCGAGTGAGTGAGTGAGTGAGCAATCAAGCAATTGAGCAAGTAAGTAGTCAGTAAGTAAATAGTTAATAGTAAATAAGTAGCAAGTAGCAAGTAGCAATTAGTAGTATAGTAATTGGTAAGTAGTAGTAGTAGTAGTAGTAGTAGTAGTAGTAGTAGTAGTAGCAGTAGTAGTAGTAGTAGTAG
>JAJMSN010000066.1:0-53644 GCA_030558435.1 Kodamaea kakaduensis
AGTCAGAAGTAGAAGTGACTCAGAAGCCACTTTGGTGGACGAAACTCCTTCAATAGGTCCCTTGAATCTCAAGTACCTTCTGGATGCTACCCTCAAAAGTATCTTGGAATATGTTAGGTCTGTCGAAGAAGAGGTTGCGAGAAAAGAGCTCCTAGAGGAGAATCTCAAGATTGGGTGCAAAAAATCTTGTTGCGCCAACCACGGATCTCAAAAGTTTGAGAGTGAAGAAACTTTTGAAGAGGATGTTATGGGTAACACTGAGATACAAATTTTCGATGTGGTGAAATCTTGCAACCCTCGTATCCCAAAGTTAAAGTTCCCAACCTTCAAAATTAAAGTGGAAGCAACTCTTCCACTGAGTTTTGACACACCTGCTGCCCTTCCAGTACACATAGAAGACCATCTTTACAACCACAATTCCAACTTACAACCACCCTGTACATGCATTGAAAGAAAAAGATACAACTGGAGTATTGAACACTTTCAAAGATGGGCAAAGCAGCGTGCCAGACTCGGTGAAGTCTGGCCAGAGTTTAGAGAGTACAAAAAATCAGCCTACTATCCTCAAATCACAATGGAAATGGGTGAGGGCACAATGGAAGGTCTTTGTCCATACTGTCCAGATATCCATTTTTTCCCTATTGGTAATTCAGGCTACGCTCAGCACCTTGGAAAGGTCCATGGTATCTTTCCCAACAACATGACTCCTGTTCCCTTATATCCAAACGTCTACCAGTTTGACAAAGTGATCAAGAAAGGAAAGAAAAAGACCACTCTTAAAAAGGCTGCGCCTGGAGTGGTTTGCCCGTGTTGCTGTGAACTTATTGAGGTGGGATCTCAAAAGTGTACGCGGCCTTTGGCAAATTACATGGATCATTATATGGCAAAGCATGGAGTATAGAGGAGGTCATAGATGTTTTTTGGGATTGGTATTTGTTTAGTTACTTATTTTCTTGGTTATTTGGTACGGGTTCTTCATTATTTCATAATAAATTGTTTTCAAGTCATCGTAGTGATGCTTTAGGTTGCTAGAATTTCTTTATTCATCTTGTTGGACGAAGTCCTTATTCGGAATTCCACTGTCAAAAGTATTTTCTCAACAATTGTTCCAAAAATATACGAAATATTGACTTCGACCACCTTCAGTGCACACCACTTCTGAACTTTATATGAAATTAGAACGTAATTTCCTCTTTTGAAATTTCCGCGGACCTCGGAAGGACTGCGATTTGGCATATTTTTTGGTATTGTATTCACGTGTACACAAAATGGACTCCATCTTCACTATACCGGAACATCCGTTTCACTTGCCCATAGAAAATAGTTGAAATTTTTGTAATTATTATAACTGGCGCTTTACGAACGACAATTTGCACATGAAGGATCTTCGACACTGATTTGTGCCCTGATTCGTGATTGAAATTTTGCTGTTGCAGACGGAACTCAGTTCGAATGATAACGGAATAACATCTCCTGTCTTTGATGTCTCCTACAGACATTTCTCACCCTCTTCTATTCTTTCTGTCTTCTTTTGAAAAATAGCAAATGAGCAATGTCATGGTTATGATACTCAAGATAGGGTGACTTTTGCTAAAGTTAGAAAACGAATCCGAAAGCCTAAGTGCAATTGCTGGGTTTTCATGCGCCCCAAGTTTCTACATGTCTTTACAAATCTTACTATCGTCTATTAATCGGATCATTTCTATACTACCGCCTCAACCTCTCTCTCATTTTTCGCCTCTTGCTGATGAACATCAATTCATTGTTGACTGGTTGGTTCATTTCCCTATCTGGCATCTGACTGTTCTCCTCATTCAAGATCGAACGAATAGTGGCATTGGTACCTGAGAAGTAAATGTCGTCCTCAATCAATTTGTCATTACCCAAATAGATTATTTCGACAAGATTCAGGGTGCACAAAATTATCGACTTGAAACCGTATTTTACAACGCAATTGAAATTACCGCTGATAATTTCCTTGCTCGAGAACTTGTTATCAGGTAATCTGTACGGACTCAACTTACCGTTATCCGCCGTAATTATAAAGCCCTCCCACAATTTCTCCACGGTCATCTTGTCAGTCATATTGTTCACAGCCCCATTTCTTCTACCCCTCAAACTGCCACTCGTTATTGGCGAACTGATACCCAGAGCAATAACGTCCTGAGATTCGGTGTCGTCATCAATTGAAGTCTTCTTACGAACCCCAATAATCATGTTGACATCAGTCAATTCCCACTCTTCTATCTCGTTGAACCAGAATTGGTGCTCTGTCACCGCGTTGAAACCCAAGCATCTGATTTCTCTAGGATCTCTTTCCACTCTCAAGCAGATGTTGTTCTTTGATTTCTTGTTGTCAATCTTGAACGTATGCATGATCAAGGTTGGACTGTAGTGGTCTTCGTATATTATGGAAAACGACTTGATGGAAGCACAACCACAGAACTTGCAATGTGTAGGCTCTGAGTGCGAGACCCTGAACGAAGAAGCCTTGAAATGGCCAACATTGAACTTCTTCAAGATGATGCCCTTTTGGATATCGATCAACTCAGCAACAAAGTTCTGAACTCTTATAATCATACCCACAAACTCAATGCTAACCAAGACGCTTTCATTCACCTGAATGTGGCTCAACTTTTTAGCAGTGCTCGACTCTGGATCCTTCATATTGTTGCTTCTGTAAAGAGACGAAAAGTCAGTATCCATACCAGAACTAGACAAGTGCATGGTTGTGGGTGCAATCAACAGCGCCTGATTGTAGAAGCCTTCGCGAACGATAAGCTTTCTAAACTTCCAATTGTTGTTCATCACTGTGGCCACAATCAAATCATGGTTTTCCATTTGGCAGATAACACGGTCACAGAGGCGCGGTGTGCTCACCTTCTTGACTGAAATGACCTTCATGGTCTCTGGGTAACCAAAGGCCTCGAGAATACTCAAACACCTCATCTTTCCATCAGAGCACGAAAGACTTATCAATGCTCCACTCGAGAGTATGAATATAAAGTCATCTTTGATCAATTGCCCCTCGGTGTTGTCTTCCTGTGGACTGTCAAACGTTGAATTACTCAGTTCACCCTTTGACTCACGAACCAGATTGAGCGAGCTCATTGCCTGGGGTGCAGGGAAATTTCCATTCATCAAAGAATGCATGGAATTCATGGATACATCACTTCCTCTGCGGCTGCCCGTGCGACTTTCATCCGGCTTGTTCTTGCGCTCATGCTTCTTCTTTTGCAAAATCTTACGCGCCAAGAAGCCTGGCACCGTCCTCCGCCTAAAGAAAGATTCCAAGATGTGGAACTGTTTCTGCTCCAATGCCTCCTTGAGTGGACCCTCCATTTTCACTTGCCAAACAAAGGTCAAGGATTTTCTATCAAAGCATTTGATCAAGGAGTAGCGGAAGCTCAAAAGAACAATGTAATTACCATCATCACTTATGTTTATGTGATTGATGGGCCAAAACTCTTTTTCTTCGCCAGTATCCAAAGTAATAGTGCTTGCTATGTTCACGGGGGTATTAGGTTTGGACGACAATGGCGACCAAACCAAAATTTTGTGGTCGAGTCCAATAGTGACGACAAAAGAGCACTTGGAGTTTGTCTTGATCTTCAAGATATCCAAGTAATGACCGGCATTACTCAGAAATTCGATGGCATTGAACACCCTCGAGTCTGTGGCGATATCACTAGGAGAAAAGTTCTTGAAGTCAGAATACCTTCGGATCATCTTGGAATCGGAGCTTCTGAACTGGTTGAGACTCCCTTCGTAAGTGGTGAGGTTGAATACAACCAACGAAAGGGTAACAATTAAAATAAGTATCATGATCAACTCGACATAGTAGATAAAATTGTTTGTGTTTTTGAGGATGTGGAGTCCCTCCAAGCCCACCAAACGCCGTTCATCGTTCAATATATTACACGGAATTAGAATCACCCAGTGCATGAATATGCACATGAGCAAAATAAACGTGAGTGACGTGATAAAGACCGCACTGCATAAGCTCTTGGATGGGAATTGAATCTTGAGCAAAAGTTGCCCAATCTTATACCGCATAGAGCACCGTGGAGGTCTTGCCTGTGATGGGTACGATAGCCTCAATAGCAGTGCAGAAAAGTAGTTGACTCCATTGCTATCGTTAGAGCTTTCGCCCACGCCTTCTCCCAGGTACTGGTTGTCAAGATAGTCTGTGATATCCACAACTGTTCTGTCCACCAATGCTATTCCAACGACATATGTCAAGTGCATAATATATTGAATAACAACAATGAATGCCAATGCGACGACGAGGATACGTAATCGGGCGTCGATGTATTCTCGCAAGTAGCCATCAATGAATAGGTGGACGAAAAGCTTGGACATCAGGTAGGTTAGACTCAAGCCAACAAGTAAAAAGAGCATGTCCCGCGTTATTATGGGCATCTCATAAAACCCTGTGAAAAGCCGGTAAAGGTTGCGGTAAATGTTTTTTCCTCCCTCCATACTGGACTTGGAAAGTGTGGTATCATTATCGACGTTGTTGAGAACCCTCACAACAACAAAGAGAAAGCGGGAGCTTATAATCAAGCCCGCAAACACGAAAGCACACTTGGAGAACAGTGTCAGCGGCTCGAAAATGGTTTTCCACGACATCTTTCTGTGTATCAATGTCGTCAAATTAATCGACGCGGTGGTAGAGACCACCGCTCCACACAACCAGCCTATAATCAACCCCACACTAGACCGCACCCGGTGCTCGTTGGCCAAGGAAATATACATGTATAATACAAAGAGGCCCATGACACCAAGTATGCAAGTAGTGGAGGCTTTGAAAAACACCTTTGCCCCAAAAATCAGCCCTTTTTGGATCAAGTAATATCGAATAAAGTCGCTGACGCTACTCCTATTCGATGTCTCTATAACGGTGCCTATTTGCAAGATGTTGTGCTCTCTCAAAAACAAAGAGACGGCTTCAGTTATGTTGACCCCCCTGTCGTGTATGAGAAACACATTCACGTTGTTGGCATACTTGATGAGCTGGTTGGAGCTCACTAATTGGTCGATGTATAAGGTTGTTAGCAAGTATGCAAGGTCGTAATTGAGGTATTTTATCAAAAATGACTGGAAATTGTTGGGCCGAACGATAGACGTGTTCCCAAAATCCGTCACATTATCAAATCTGATTTGGTTCATGGGGAAATCAGAGATGGGTGACACCATCAGTACGTTAAATTGGCTGGCCACGTACTCCTGTAGCTGGTATAGCTGTGAAAACGTCTCATAATTGAGAATATTCTCCTCCGCACTGCTCCTCTGTGCTTCGACATGCTTGTACAATGTGATCTTGGTCAACAGTCGCGAGGATGCCCGCAAGTCCTCGTAAAGCTTCTCCCTAAAATTGTCTCCTATGTAGGATTCGGGCGTGTTCGCCACCAACTCAGTAGGTAGCGACGCGTAGTGGTTACTAAAGTATGCATTAAACGTCCTGATGGTGAAATCGTAACTGATATTGTACGATAGCACAAATATGAGCAATGCTGGGAATATGATGGTCATTTTGGGGTACGACAAGAGCACGCCCAAAAAACGCACCACCCCCTTCTCTTTTATCTTGCGCATGGCGCTGAAGTAGCTCATTGAGTGTGGGTTTGTTGTGTACTCTATAGTTGTAATGGATCCCTACCAATGTATCCGTCCTCGGTCCTGACTGTAGCTAGTAATGGTCCTGTACAGCCTCTAATCCTGAATCTGTAAGGTCGGGGTGTTCTTATGTATCGTAGTGGAACTGTAATCTTGTTGTCGGCGAAGAGGAGAAGAATCATGCAACCGTCCCTCTCCTTGTGGCCCCAGACTCAGGTATGTGCAAGTTTTGTGTAGGTGTCCCAATGAAACAAGTGCTCCGACGTCTACAGAAAATTCAACAGCCTTCTAACGTCTCTCTTCCTGTACCGTGAAAGGTGGTGGTATATTATTAAATTGGAAGGATGGATTTTAATGCGTCGCTTTTTTCAACAAACGTTGTGGAATCCCACTTAAAAAATTTGGACATCACCGGCTGCTTTGGCCTGCTTATGTAATCACATTCCCTACTTGCTGTCTGGTGACTACGCTGTGTGCATACAATTATAATCATATTCCTATCATCATCTGCTCTACTCTATGCTTACTTCCCTCCTCCCAAAGATGCAATGCCCAACAGGTTCATCTGTACAATCAACTCGTCAATCTTGCCGTCCAAAAGACCGTTGGCATACTCGTCCCTGCTCGACTGCTCCAAATACTGCTGCACCTGTGCCAACCGCGAGTACCCCTCTGTGCAAAACCTCAATTGGATCTTGACCAAACTCTCAAATGACGGGTCGTAGTACGGAACTCTCAATGCAATCAACTCGGGCATCTCGGTCTTCAATTGCTGGTTCAAACTGTCGAAAATATCCTTCGCTATGGCCAACTCCTTCTCAGCTCTTGGCAATTTACCGGCATCCTTGGCTGGCTTGTCAACGAGCTTACGAACCTTGGCCTTACACTGGTCATAGTCGGATTTCTTGTGTGACCTCTTCTTGATGGCGTCGTCAACCTCGTTAAAGTAGTTCGCAAACTTGGTCACCGGGTCCAAGATGGTCTCCCGGAATGGCTCGTCTATCTGCTTTACGGTCTCGGAGTCAAAGTCACGCACACACTGCAAGTAGTGGACTCCAATGTCCGGCCCAGCACTGGCTGACTTGACATCATCGTACATGTTCGAGACAATCTCTGCAATTGTCACCTGAGAAGCAGTCACGGCTCTCACAGAATCCAAGTAGCCCTTGGACGCCTTCTGAAGGTTCACTCCGGCCTTCTTCAAAGTCTGGTATCTTCTTTCCTCGGTATCGAATTCCTTGTCAATTGTTTTGTCCACTTCCTTGATCATAACAGCCCCTCCGGCTCTATTCACGGCTTTCTTAAATCCGGTCCATGACATATTCGCTGCTGTGGTGTATTATTGTTTCCGCAATCAATGTTGGATTACAACTTATTGGTACATTTCATGACTCGGTCGTGCGGCGCCTAAAAATCCCGGGCTCTGGGAATTATCGGCACTTTCTCACAACTTGTCCTACATTACCACCTTGTCATCATGAGTTCTAAAGAAGACAAAATTAAACAGATCATGGAGTTGAAGGCGAATATATCAGCTCTTTCGGCTAATATCCGCCACTCTAAGTCGCTATGCGAAGACTACGAAAACGAGAATGCCCAAATAAAAGATTACATTGGTAACATTGCTAAAAGTGGCGGAGCCCCAACAGTACGATAGACTCACAGTCAAGAAAGGCGTCAGCAAAGAACTTAGAAAGTGAGAAGAACATGTGGAGTACATGGAGAAGAGGAGACAAACTACGTCAATACATAGCATAGAAAATTGCATAGAGGAATAGGTCAAAGTAAGGGAATATATTAGAATAGAGAATGATTCAGAGTAATGAGTAATGAGTATACAAAGTGATGAGCATACATGTTAAGGGAGAAAGAAAGAGTGATTGTGTGTGTATAGTCTGGTACCTTTCGGTGTCTATTTTTCCAGGATTGGCACAAAATCACCAAAACCTTGCAGCCACTATGATTGACGCTGAGAATTTAGACTACACAGAGCACACCTCACCAAGACATAAACATCTTGCAAAAGGTAACATTTCCAAAGGACTAGGTCCTTCAACCTATGGGGGTGCAATTGAAAACGCCCCAACGTTCATTAGACCTTCTTTTCTCAACTTGCACAATGTAGACGCGGACACCAATTACCCCCGCAAAAGTCTCATCCAGGATACCACCTTGGCAGGTGTTGGAGAGTTGAAACACGAACCTCCTTCGAGCACCTCAGAAGAACTCTACTATGAATCTTCACCCAATCTACAAAATGAACCGGCGGTTATTGCTGCAAATACTTTTGAGACCAAGAAAGTGGAGTTATCCAATGGCAACATTATGACGTTGAATATCCCCAAACTCAGGCCTCCAAAGACCCCGTTTCCAACAGTTCACGTAGAGATACCTGCATCCCCAATGAAACCACTTCCGGACTATGCTGTCTTAGATCTTTCCCTGTGCAAGTATGTAGACATCAAGCATTATGGCCCATTCCATGAAATGATGGATTCAGATGATCCGGAAGCAATCGTTTTACGTATGTTGCAAGAGGATTTTGATGAAGAATTCACAGCAGGAATCGAAACACAACAAGATGGCTTCTGGAAGCGATTGCTGAAATTCATCTTTACTTTATAAATCTATTATTTCCTTAGCCCACGGTGCTTAGTCTATGTATATTGAATAGCACATCAGTATAATAACCTATTATTCGCAACATCCGGTAAACCTGATAATTTAAAGACCCGCTCAAATTTCTCAGTGGATAATGAGTTGATCACATCTTTTGTTATTTCCATCTCCTTCCACTTGGCTTTCTCCTGTCTAGACAAAACCATCGAAACGTAAAGAGAGCACCCTGCCCACGGTCCTAGTGAAACTTTGCCCTTGAAGAGCGGATTCACCTTGGTCATTTCATCGATTACTCTGTCCACCAAACCTGGAACTTTTGCGAGTCCTCCCGTAAAAACAATATTGAATAAGGCCGGTCGCGAGTCAAGAGTCGAGCATTTGATTGCATTCATAATGTTCTCTGTGAATTCCGCGTTTACAAAAGCGTCTTCCAAAACTTCATACTTGAGACTACCAGGGACGAAAATACCTGGGGCAAGTTCGAATGTACCCTCATCAATTGTGGTATCACCCGTTTGTCGAACGTAACAAGAATTGATAATGAAATCTTCTATCACCTCAAACAAATCCTCCCTCTTCAAGAATGCATCGATGGCCACATCCCTTAGCCTCACTAATTTGTCAATTAAACGGTAATGTATCGAACAACCACTATATTCATCAGTAAAGTTGCACTTCATGCTGTTGTTTTTCACCATTCTCAAGTCTATTATAGGCTCCAATGTCATTGCTTCCCACCCAAGATCTAGAACAAGCCCATCCCTTTGTCCGGCCCCAATCATTGTTAATATTGGCGATGGCTGTGTGATAACTGATCTCACTTTGAGAGCATTGAGCAATAAGTCGAGCATCTTCAACTTGTACGCGACAGGGAAGTTGCTATCAACCAACACAACTTTACACTTCCTGGGCGAAACCATCAAGTGCTTGTCAAAAATTCGTTGCAATAGGTTGAGGAGATTGATGTCATCGTTTCTTGTCAATTCGGGCAGCAAAAGCTGTCTGCCCACTCTCAAGACCTTGTGTGTCTCACTCGAGTAGATCTGGTTCGATACCTCTAAACTTTGGTCCTGCTTCACAGCTTCTTCAAGTAATTTGCTTCTCTGATCTGTAGTGAGGGCCTTATCATTGAGACCTTGAAAGTTGGGGAACGTTTTGTCTTCTGCATTATATGGATATAACGCGATAGTGCTTTCTATAACTGCTGGTGAGCTTTCTCCTGCAATGCCCGCTCTTATAAAGCGGCACCCCACCTCCAATATAACAGCCGTATACTCATTTGCACTCTTTCGCGACATGAAAATGAAAAAAACTACTGCATATTTCTTAAACCATTCTACTACTCCATAAATTAAAATCCTAACCCTACTATTCCTATTCACTCTATAATAAATCGAAATCCTCATCATCGATATCCATGAAATCCTCATCAGCCTTCTCAACAGTTGCTTTATCCTCAACCCCAGATATGGATTTCTGCTGCTTTTGGAATTGCTGCAATTGCTCCAAGCTCCACACAGAAACTCCCTCTTGGTCCTTCGGGTTGGCGGGCTGGGCCAAGCTTCGCAAAAATTCCTTAGCTGTGGCCAATGCCATATCTGTGGATAAATTATTATCGGCATCGTTTAAGGCTTGCGATATCCACTTGGGCAATTGATTCTTCTTCCTTGCGAATCTCTTGTCGGCCAACACCATGATACCGTAGTCGTCCTTACCACGCAAAACTCTTCCCAAGCACTGCGCAGCATGTCTCATGGCATCGAAAGAAAGGAAATCGTTTTCCCTGATTTGGAAGTGGTCTCTCATAAACTCCAATCTGGCCTTCAATATACGCGACTCAGTATATTGGAAAGGAATACCAATCATCAACACAGTTCTACCGTAATGGTGATCAAAATCAATACCTTCCGACACCTTACCACGAGCCACAGATAGCAATATGGCACCTCTACCGTTGGAGCACGCTTTACGGTACGTTTCTAATGCAAGGGAAGTCTCTTGGGCATCTGGGGTCTCCACCAATATTAATTTGTACTTCCACACTTCGTCCAACACTCCAATGTTTTGCCACATGGATATAATCGACTCCATGTACAAATATGAAGGGAAGAAAACCACCATCCCATCTGGGGTTATCTTTGCAAACTCAACGAGCAATGAACCGTAGTTTCTCACCACAGAAGGATCGTTCCTGATCTCAAACTTGGATGAGATCGACACCTGATCTGATCCTTTCGTCACAATTATTGGAAGAAAAGATTTACGAGCCAAAGTCATCGAGTAAGACTCTTGGATCACGGTTTGGAAATTCAACATTTTCGGGTACATGTCCAAGGGCGATATAGTTCCAGATGTGATAATGACAGATGAGAATCTATCGAAAACTGGCTTGATTGCGATGGACGCATCCAAGCATGTAAAGTGCAAAATGGGGTTGGGGACAGAAGCTCCCTCTGTCTCGAAGGGCTCCAAAATCAATTGGAACCCAGTCTCGTATGTTGACACCAAAGTTGCAAAGGTCGCAATGTCCTTTAACGCATTGAAATCATCTATATCAGATAACTCCAAAGTCTTGACCAACAAGGATAATCGCTCTGAGCAGAACCGCAATGGTTTCTTATCGATAAAGGTCAACTCCTTCAAGTGCTGCAAGAAACTCACTGGGGTTTCACTAATCACATGCAACACCTTCATTCGAGTCTTCAAGTATTCAATGAACCGCTTCAAAAATGCAATGAAATGCTCTGCCTTCCTGATATTTCCAGGAATGGCTTCATCCAACAAGTCCTTTGGTAAGATTGGATTACTCATGAATAATTCCTCTTCCCGCTCCAACTCTGCCTGTCGCAACCCCTCCACCAATTTCTCGTACTCATTCTGCAACTTTTCATTATCCTGTAATTTCATTTCAGTCACTGCATCGCTCAATTTGGTGGCTCCCCTCGTTGCCCTCTTTAACGTATCATCAGTCAAGTCAAGTGATAACGACTCGATACAAACGTTATCGATATTGTGCGCCTCGTCAAAGATGATGATACTGTTTTTTGAAAGCTCCTTGGAAACTCTCTCTGAAATCTTGGGGTCAAGCAAGTAGTGGTATGAGTAAATGATGATGTTGCAAAATGGAATCATTCTTCTCACAGCAAAGTACGGACATATTCCATGCTGTTTGCAGTACTTGACCAAGGAGTCAAACGAAAAGACACCCGCTGGAATCAAATTGTGTTGGTCCAACTCGTTCAAATCCTCGTGAAATGAGCACAATGAATTCTCTGCAGATGTATTATCTGGACCACGCTCTACTAATCCCCTATTAATTTTATCCTTGAGCTGCCCGTTGGTGACTCTCCTGCACTTTTCATCCACTACCGACCCTTTTGGCTCTTTGGAGATGGTGGGGTGCAAGCACAAATTCTTTCTACTTGTTAACCCCAATCCCCTAAAGTCTTCCACATATCCCAACTCCTTGGACCTGAACTCCATCAATTTCTCCAACTCAATCAACGCCTTTTCGATCTCTGACATCGTACGCGAACAATACACAATCTTGCGGTGCTCGGGATAATGCATCTGGTACGCTATGGTCAATGAGAGCAACGAAATGGTCTTACCCGTACCTGAAGGCATCTCCAATATACTATTGCCTCCTACGTCCAATGTTTTCTTGATGTCACACATGTACGCATACTGTTCAGGGTAGATTCGGGGGTATGGGAAGAGGACCGGTAGATCATCGATGAAGAACTTCATACTCTATAGATGCAATTCGAATGCGAAAAATAATTATCAGCCAGTCGGACTTTACAAATTATTCAGATTTTCAAGGAAAGGCTCCGCAGACGAAGATCTGTGAACATTATCCATTTAATTTTATGGATCTCTTTTCATAATCTAGTCACACTATGATCTAGTCACATTTCATAGTCTAGTCACATTAATCACATCACATCTACTCATATCTACTCATATCTACTCATATCTACTCATATCTACTCATATCTACTCATATCTACTCATATCTACTCATATCTACTCATATCTACTCATATCTACTCATATATCTAATCATCTTGATCTCACATTACATCATCTTGATCTAATCATACATTTTAATGTCTCTAGTCTTTTCCACTTTCTTTCACTTTCCAAAGAGCTTGATTACCAAATCGGATAATTTGGGGAAAATTATGTCAGAGGTGTTTCCGCTCACACTATGAAGAATACCCTGTTTTCTGTAAAACTCCTTCAACGGCTCGATCTCCTCATTGTACTGATCAAGTCTCTTTTGGAAAACTGCCGCCGTATCGTCGTCACGCTTGGACAAGTCCTCTCCCGTGACGTCGTCTTTAAAAGGCACTTTTGGTGGATTGTAGTCGATATTGTACACCCTTCCACTTGGTATATGGACCCAGCGGGCCTCTATTCTCTCCAAAATCACGCTTTGGTCCACGTCCAATTCGACCACCAAATTCAATCCGCTGTTGTGCTTGGACAATACCTTATCAAGTTCCTCTGCCTGGGCGTACGTTCTCGGGAACCCATCCAAAAGCCAGCTTGAATTCTCATTGAGCAACTTGCTGGAACTCAAATCACTAACAACAAGCGCAGCCATCGTCTGGTCTGGGATCAATCTTCCACTTTTCATGTACTTCTCGGCTTCTTTACCGAGGGCCGTTTGCAGAGCCACCTCTCTCCTCAACAAATCACCCGAAGAAATAGAGCTTATCTGCCCAGAGAACTTCTTTAAAAGCTTGGACGTTTGTGTGCCCTTGCCGGAACCTGGGGCTCCCAAGAGCAAAATCCTCAATGGCCTAACAATCGACATATTTTCTTTGTGGGGAAAGGATCAACGGAAATTTCAAGTGATAATAGGCGAGCATAAATTATCAAAACGGTAAAATGGTAAAATGGTCCCATACACAAAGTTACTCAAGTTTCACTAATGAGGTGTGATGAACTATTTTAATCGATGTCATTGAGGACCCCTTGTATGCCTGGTCTCCATTATCTACCCAATTCTCGATCTGTTAACTACTCACACGACTCGATTCGCTATTGTATAGTCATCTATCGTTCATCCAGATTATCTAGTTTAATTCTTATCCTTCAATTTACCATATTTGTCTCTTCACTCGCATTACTCGTACATCTCCCATTCGCTTATCTCGTTTCTTCTAATTCTCCTTGTATGACGTAATGTCAGCAAGGTTAAGCTTTCGAACGATACAATCTAATCCGGAAGTTGCGCGAATTGCAGGAGGGTCGCTGACACTACACTATTCTTTAGTTTAATCTTGTTTAATTTTGTTATTTTGTATTAATACACTGAAGAAATAAGGTCTGTTCTCTATTCGTCCTCCTCATCGGAATCGATAATTCTTCTTCTCTTTCTAACTTGGCTCTCCTCTTCCTCCTTGTATTTCGAGGCTCCCTCCTCCTTCAATCTGTTCAATCTCTCTGCACCTCTCTCGTACTCTTCTTCCTCCTCCTCATCATCCTCTTCAACTTCCTCCTCCACGTCATCCTCGTCATTGGCAACAAAATCATCTTCCTCGTCGTATTCGTCTCCATAAGATTTGCTGTAGCGCTCGAATCCTGACTCGCGGTCCCCGCGGATCGATGGACTCAGTCCTCTCTCCATTCTTTGCTGTTGCAATCTTCTCTTGGACTCCATCTGTCTCTTCATCTTGAGTGTCTTTCTTTCGTTTTCGTCCGCGAGCCTCTGCTTCATCATCGGGTCATCGTGTGTAATGGTGTTCAAGATCTTGTCTTTCTTTTGTATGTTCTTCACAGCCTGTGTAAGCTTCCTGTGCGTGGAGGTGAGGGTGGATGCCGGCAACAAGCTCACAGACTTGCTGATAATCGAGTCATTCTGCAATATTTCGTGCGCATCGTGGGTCTTCACCAAGAACGTGTCTGTCATTGGAAGCTGCTTGAAGTCAAACAATTCATTTCCAATCTTGAGCGAAATCGATCCGTCGTCCCATTCAACGAAATGTGCATTGGATTGTTTGATAATCTCATCGTTACCACTGTTGGAGTATCTCCACCTAATGGTGTTTTCGTTTAACAACTTCTCGGCAACCAACTCGTCCTTGATTTGCTTCTCAGTCAACTCATTCTTGCTTCTTTCCAAAGCGTTCTGGTCAACTCTCTCTTTGAACTCATTGGGATCAAACGGATGTCCCTCCACATTCAAGAAAACTGGCATCTTGAGCGCATACGTATCGGGCTCAGCAACTCCAGACACCGCATGACGAGGTAACGATATTTCTAGCGTCTTCAACTCTCGTTCATCTTCTTCGTCGTCCTCGTCCTCGTCTTCCCCATAAGTATTCACATTGGTTTGAGTTTCTTCAACTCCTTCTTCTTCATCAAGAGGAGCATCTCCAAATAAGTCATCAACTTCCTCCTCAGAGTCTCTCAGTCTATTCGATTCGTCGTCAGACATGCTTGTATATGAAAAATTGTTTACTATCAAGGCGTGCGCGAACAAAAATAATAAGACCCACCAACCAGTTCCCAAAACACCCACAATACTTTCTACCTCCAATACTTTCTAAGTACCTCCAATACCTCCAAAACCTCCACAGTACCTCTACCTCTAGTACCTCTATCTCTACAGTAATTCTACCTCTACAGTACATTATCACTTCTACACACGCACTTCCCTCTTCACCTTTTCCACACCCTTCACTCTCTATTCTTCCTCTTCTTGTATTATCATACACCTTTTTCTACTCTATTAACCCCACCACTTATTTCGCTCGAGCCCTACGTCCGCCTAAAAATAAGATAATATTACAAGGGGCGAAACAAAGCTAGTAGTCTCCAACTGAGCCATACCTTTTTTTCTATAATTGTGTTCCACTTATTTCACTCGCAAGCAGGCCTTCACATGGCCTTGCCTATTTCACTTGCGGCACAGAACCTGCTGATGGTCTGGAAACTATGATTTCAGGATGTGCGTTGGACTCCTCGTGCGCTTCTTCTTCACCGGAAACTTGGTATGAATGGTCGCCAAAATCGTAGGCAGGAATCTCCTCCAAGTCGGAAACGTTATCGTCGTCAGTAATCTCGTACTCATTGTCCGACTCAGACATCTGCACATTCTTCTTGAATCCCACTAAATCGTCATGATTAGTGGATATCGGAATCGTCTTGCTGTGATCGCGCTTAAAGGGCGCAAGCGGCGGCTTGTGCAACGCCTCCCCCGTCTCGGTCTCGAGCGGGGTCGTACTCGTAGACGTGGTATTGCTCGCAGATGTCAAGAGTTTGTCCTTGGTCACGTCCAATGGCTCAAGTGGCTTGGCGTCTTCCAACGACACATTGGCAGTGTCGTGGGGGGTGGGTGTCTGTTTGGGAAGCAATTTGTATGCGTACTGGATCAAGAACTCAACCACTAGTTGCGACAATGCATATTCTTCGGGGTCCATGTCGTGGTTCGGGTGCGACAATATAGAGGGCTGGAAAATCGCAGCCAAATTGCGCAGTGACATCAAGTTCTGGTCCAGGTGGTTTTGCACCATCGCCAAAAGGTCAAGGATATAAAACAAAAGCTGTTTGGAAAGTGTGGGCAACTCCGTCACCATCTGCTTGTACGCATCAATCGCTTCGTGCACGTCTCGCGTAAGCTTCTTGTAGTTCTTGCTCTTTTTGGCAGACTTTTTCGCAGCTGCCTCCGCCTTGGCGGCAGCCTCCGCAGTCCTCGTCACATTCTTTTGTGCTCGCTCGGGCGACAAGGACGGTCGGCGGATAAACAGACTGTTTGAGGGGTTAGATGATGATGAGTTGTTGAACCGGTCAATGTTGGCTTCGGTCAAGGGCTGTGACTGCGTAGAGTCAAGGAGATCAACGGGCGTGTCGTCAGAGTACGACTCCTGGCCCCGCGACACCTGTGGCACGGGCTGTGGCACAGGCTGTGGCACAGACTGTGTCTGTGCCTGTGTCCCGTTGGTCTCGTGGGGGGTGGGGACAGCAGGAGGAGGTGTATTATTACTAGTATTATTCGTATTATAATCGGCTTTGCCAGTGGGCAAGCTCTTGTTGGGGTTCTCTGCCTTGTACTTCATGTAGTTGATTATTCTCGTTCTGGTGCGCAATGGGTCCCGAAACAGCTCGTACAACTCCAAGGGAATCAATGGCTCAGGGAGCGCATTCAAGTACCGCCGCAATATCAGCGCGGCGTCGTGCACATTGTACCCGTCCCACGTCAACTTCTTGCCATAGTCGGGGGGCGAGTTGAAAATGACCTGGAGCTCCTTCAACCGCTTCAGCAGGCCCCCTACACGGAAAATACCCTCGACAGTGAGCCCGTTATTCTTCAAAAACACACCGCACTTGGCCACGACAATGGGGATCTCGCCATAAGAAACGCCGGGGTCCAGCGTGTTGGTGTTGAGAATCGAAATCTTGGCCAGCGCCTCGCGGATGGCATCCTCTAGGGGGACACCGAAATACTTGCTATTCTCGTCAACCAACAGGTTGTGCTGCAAAAACAGGTCGCGGTGCTGCCGGATACTCGCCAGCTTCTCCAGCTGGGATAGCGAGTTGGACCGCACCCGCAGCACATTATTACTCGAGCGCAGCTTGTGGTGAAGCATCGGCCGCAAAAAGTCCTGGTGGCCGCCTGCAGCTCCGGCCTGCGCGATAATGAGGTGGGGGTTGGGGCCCTCGGGCTGGTTCAGCAGGTACAGCAGCGAAAGGTAGTGGTTCGCAAAGGTGGGCAGCGTCAGGTAGTTTGGGTTGCTGGTGGCGCTGATAGGGAACGGAATGCTGTTCGTTTGGTTCTGGTACGTGGGGAAGTTCACGGCAGGCGTCGCTTTGGATGGTGATCTCAGCTCCGTCGAGAGAAGGTCGTTGTCACTGGGGATTTCATTCACGCTCTCGTTAGACATAAGGCTTCCCCGCTTCAAGTTCTTCACCCATCCGAATATCAGGTTTCGATTCGTTGGTGACAGCGAGTGGCTCATACTTATATCCTGTAACACAGCTCGGCTATCAACAAACGTTCGTCAATAAATGTGTCACCTGAAAGCAACTAGATCCTTTTGTTGTTCACGGAAAAAAAATCATACAGCCAAAATTTCCCACCTCTATTTGGTAGCGTGGAATGCTCTGGGCAAGGCGCGTACCCAGGATGCCCCTACGTATTTTTTGTAAAGCACCTACGTGTCGAGTGGCAATTCCACTCCTCCCCTGCCCCCCAAATCTCAGCTTGGGCCATGTTTCACTACACTCTATTTGCGTTGCTTGTACCTCCCTAAAAAAGAGTGTGAAAATCCAACCAAGGTTTGCTCGTCATGTTTGGCTCAAACCGTTGGTCTTGTATGCATTCCCGCAGTGGGGTTATTGTTTCCAGCCAAGAACGCCCATTTGTGCCCCGTTCCAACTCTACACCCACTTATCGGAGGAAGGCGGGTTGCGGGTAGGGAGTGCGGCCATCCATCCACAAGTTGACGCGCATTGATTCCTAACCGTTAGTCTCTTTTTTTTTGAAAGTTTCTAATTTTGGCACAGACCAAATTAGCCCATCCCCCCACCGTGCTCTCCCCCAAGCACCCATGCCCCATCTCCCATCAACTCCCATCAACATTCTTTGGAGTGCCATTGTACACAACCCCCTGGGGTCTAGATTCTTTTTTTTGCAGTCGCAATTTCTTTTACAGTGCAACTGCAATTCCACTCCGTATCCAAAAAAGGCAGCTAGTAGTTAGTCACGTGCACTCCCTGGATATGTAAACATGGCCGAGAAAGCGCATAGCAACCTTGGCCAGTCAAACATAAACACACGTAGACGATGGATTAAAGATGCTCCGGAATGGGACAAACTGCGTGTGCGGTAAAGGTTACACAAACATACCCAACATTCCACAAGCCATTCCAGTGTCAAATCACACCACCAGCCTTCACAAACGTCAAGCCTACAATAACGTCAACGCCATACCCCCGTGATGCTGATTAAATAGCGTTGAATAGCGTTGAATAGCGTTGGGGGCAAGGGAATTAGCAATGGAACTAGCTACAAAAATTACACAGAATGTAGAGACAGGAAGAGGTATACTAGAAAAGTATACAAGGAACAAGAATGCTACAAGAAGTAAACGAGCATGCTAGAAGTAAACGAGTATGCTACAAGAAGGAGTATGCTACAAGAAGTAAACGAGTATGCTACAAGAAGTGTACAAGATAGTATACTACAAGTAGGAAGAACACTGGAACGAAAAGAGTAATACAGAGAAAATACTGAAATGGACTGCTAATAATAAGAATACCAGACACTACCAGACACAGACTACCGACACTAGCTAAGAACAACAACCACAAGCACCATAAGCATGAGCACCACAAGCACCACAAGTATCATAATTACCACAAGTACCATAATTACCACAAGTACCATAATTACCACAAGTACCATAATTACCACAAGCAAAGCACCAATAATACAAGTACTCACCCCTTCTAGTCTGCAATTCTCTGCACCCACTCCCTAGATCAACTATCCCTTCAGTTCTTTTTTTGCTCCTTTGGGCAAAAAATCTGGTTGTAGTTTCATCCGCACCTTTAGCCGCTCAATCAGCCGTAACATTTAAGCTTTTTGGCACTAGTTAGCATTGTATCATCTATGTCATGTGAGTAGCCTTACGGTGGTGGGTAGCACAATGCTACCCTTTATCTTGGCAGACAAATGAGCTGAATAATTGAGAACAAATGAGTGAACATGCGCTGAACAAATGGGCTCTGCTCATTTGTTCAGCTGTTGATAGAGTAAAGAGGAATGTAGGAGAGGAAGTAGAGCAAGAGTAGAGCGAGAGTAGAGCAAGAGTAGAGCAGAGTAGAGCAGAGTAGAGCAGAGTAGAGCAGAGTAGAGCAAGAGGAAGCCAGAGAACAAGGAAGAGTAAAATCCTTTCATTTGGCCAGACCAATTAGTCAATTACACAGACATGAAATAACACAGACATGAATTCAGAAATCATTTGTACGTAATTGTATTTAAATTTACACAGAACGGTATAGTGACAGTTGAGATGGTTACAATGCGGCTTGCGATCTTCGTTGATCATCTCATCAATACTTTAGGTATGGGTATAGGATAGTGCAGGGATTCGTCTCCATTTCAAATAGTCGAGCTTTCGAGCCACAAAAGCTGCGTGGTCTGTCAAGGCAACTCCTGGTAGACTTGACACTGTTGACTTTTGTGTCGATGGAATTGTCACTTGATCAGTTGCCTTGCGCAACGCACTCCAAAAATAGTGCGAAGGAGCTGGAAGGGAGAAAATACTGGTCCATCAGCTTTGGAACGTACGCATCATCTGAGCTTGATAATATTCAGCCCTAGTATTGCGCGCGAAATGTCGGAATGAAATTCCATCTCTGCTTGTTTCTGTTATGGGATCATCCCTCTTACAGCCTTTCTTTATCTTCTCTCTTTATGTTCTTTCTTTATGCTCTCTCTCTATCTTCTTTCTTTATCTTTCTTTATCTTCTCTCCTCTCCTCTCCCTCTCTATTTGCATAGATTCGCTTCGCTCATCTATGCACCGTTAATCCATCTTCTCAACAATGACCTCCTGGATAAGCGAATACACTTCTCGCATATGTACCGAAAACGCTCCCGTGTGAAAGAGCCCTGGAGCGGAAAACTCCTTATTGTGTAAGCGGATTTGTCCTGCTTATGTAAGTGAATGTGATTTGATCGCACGTTACCCAGTAACTAGTTACACTACTTCACACAACTACTTTATAACTTCATACAACTACTTTACCACTACTTCACACAACTACTTTACCACTACTCTTCAACTTCAACTACTTTACAACTTCATACAACTACTTTACCACTACTTTACCACTACTATTTTAACTACTTTACATCTTCACACAACTACTTTACCACTACTTTTCAACTACTTTACCACTACTATTTTAACTACTTTACATCTTCACACAACTACTTTACCACTACTTTTCAACTACTTTACCACTACTATTTTAACTACTTTACATCTTCACACAACTACTTTACCACTACTTTTCAACTACTTTACCACTACTCTTCAACTTCACAACTACTACACATACAAACAGGTCCAAGTATTCAATATGTACCTTGTGACTACACTTCTCCATTAGGTTTTGTATGTCCTTGTGACTACACTTCTCCATTAGGTTTTGTATGTACCTACTACACTTCTCCATTAGGTTTTTACTATCCTATAAATAATCTAATCCTTCTTCTCAACCATGCCAGATGATTGTTGGAGCAAGTCCGGCTGAGCCACCTCGTGGTGCTCGGCGTGCCCGCGGTATTTAGCGTTAAACTCCTCGTCTCCCTCGGCGTCAAAGTTCATGAATGGCAAGTCCTTGGCAACCTGCACAACCTTCCATGGCTGCCACACTGGCGTTTGCGAAAAGATGACGTCCATCTCCTCCAAACTTCTTCCGGCGGTCTCCGGGTAAAAGACGTAAATCACAGGCGCAATCAATGCATTAATGGCTGCGAAAATAGTGAATGTGTACGGCCCAATGGTATCGAATGCAACCGGTGTCACCATCACAACCATAAAGTTGAACCCCCAGTTGGCTGCGGTGGACAAAGCGGCACCCGGGGCTCTGCACTCCAATGACAAGAGTTCTGGAGGCAACAACCATGTACCTCCCAAGTACGAGACACCAAAGAAGGAGTTGAAGACGAAAAGAAGGACAGCGGCTGCAATTCCTGCCCCGGTGTCGTTGTTCTCTTGTGTGAGGTAAACTGTGAGTGTCAACATACCCATGGTCACCGACATGCCGATGGCGCCCCAGAACAAGAGGAAACGTCTTCCCAAACTCTCAATGGTCCAGAATCCAAGAAGCGAAATCAAAAAGTACTCGGTACCGTTACACGCAGCCAAAATACGCGAGGTGGTGGGGGCCATACCAATGTACCTCTCGAAAAGAGTACCGGCGTAGTATGTGATCAAGTTGATACCGGTGATTTGCTGCATCATCTGCGAGCAAAAGGCAAGACACACACGGTGGAAGTTACGGGTTGGCCCTTGGGAAAAGAGTGTCTTAAAGTCGAATTCTTCAGCGCCACCAGCGCGTTCCTTCTCTAAAGACTGGGCAATTTCCTCCAATTGGGCACTCACCTTGGGGTGGTCGTCGGGGAGGTCAAAGATGGCGGAAAACACCACCCTTGCCTCTTCGTTGCGGCCTTTCTTCATCAACCAACGTGGGGACTCGGGGAACTTGAAGACGGTGGCAATCAACATGATGGGGAATACACACTGGAACGCAAGTGGGAATCTCCAACTAACACTCGAGTGTGCAGAGTTACGCGCAAAGTAGAATCCAAAATCAACCCAGTAAGAGATTGTGATACCCAACGCAATAATCGTTCCCTCCATCATGATCAATTTACCTCTCTTGGTAGCTTTCGAACACTCCGACTGGTACACAGGAACTGTCGACGTGATGAAGCCTGTTCCTAAACCAGTGATAATTCTCGCAACAGTCAAGTGCGCAACGTGGTACGCACACGATTGCAAAACACCACCAACAATCACAATCACAGACCCAATAAACATAATCTTGAGCCGCCCCAACCTGTCTCCCAAGTATATGGTGGACAAGGCAGAGATCATACATCCAATTTCATAAAGTGCAACAACCGCACCTTGGAACGAGGGATTATTGTCCGCGCTTTTAAACAACGGGAAGGTCTCCTTGAAAGACCCCAACGTCAACAAACTCCCCATGACACCCTGATCGTAACCGAAAAGAAGGAAACCTACACCGGCAAAACACGATACCGCAAAGTTAAGTCTCTCCCCGGATAACCCAAGAAATTGGTGCCGGTGGCCACTGGCATGGCGGTTGTCCAGTGCCACCTCGTTCTTCTCAATGGACGGCTCGCGTGATAAGTTCAGCAGCGAATGCTCGAGGTTCTGTGTCTCCGACATGTTCCTCTAATCACTTTTGGTTCTTAATTCCGAATGGTGAATTTTGCACTGTTATATACTCGTATTTTCCCCGCCATGTCTCACTTCTTACAGCCCTTCCCCCCCACACATGGACGCGGGCTCATTGATCTGACAATAAACAATACAGCAACTGTAACATGAAAAACCCGTAAAAGAAACACACCCGAGATATCGATGCGCTCTGACGTCATTTTTTCCCTATTGTGTGAAGTCCCAGCGTTGCTACCACTAAATTACTAGTAAATCAAGCGCTAGTTTGCCCATCGGATTTGCCCAATAATTCCCGACATGCAGCGCTCAAAATGCCCTTTACAAGTGCGGGGTGGAGAGTGGTCTAACATCTCCTGACGCGGTCTAGATTCCCGCTTCCGCGACTAAGGTTTCACTTTGCGTAGGCACTGGTCATATGATTGAAACATGCGTTTTCTATCTACAACACCGGTACCTGCCTGCCAAGACATGACATCCCTCTAAATCTTCGATTTTCCGCTAAACAAATGCGTAGACGATGTCGTTATGACGACTGTACCTTCCGTTTTGGCCCGTTTTCCCCTTCTACATAAACTTTAGGCTCGTGTGTGCATGATCCGTTTCTGTTTGGTAATTATAGCGGTGTCGGAGTCTTTCGTGTCACTCGTGTCATCCTTCGCTGTGCACTGACGTGAAGGAAGTGTACGTCCGAGCATCCACCCACCTCCCCCAAATACCATTCTTAAAAGCCGTACACAAAGACTCCGGCTTGCTACTAAATCCCTCGGATGACTACTCCACAAAACACTTCCCCATATAATTCCGTTCTTGGACCCTCATGCAAGAACACTAATGTCCCCAGGTGAAAAAAACGTCCAAATGAGGTGAGGAGGGGAGCAACATAAAAGGATGAACGATAGACAAGTTGATTCGTGCTATTCTGGTGGTTTGGCAAGTCGAGTTAGCCGTCTTGTGGTCACGTGAATGTAGTCACGTGAATGTGTCAAACTGACAGCTGACACCAGGCCACAATAAGTTCTAGAGCAGCAACGAATTTAACCCACTTCTAAACTGACAGATTGTCTGTATGTCATTATTTTTGGTTCTTCTACAATTATTTGGTACCACAACTCGTATCCACAATTCTGATTATGCTTTGCCTACTTATTATGACATTCTGCTTCTGCTGTTACTAATCTATTACAACTCATATATTCATATTCTTTACTAATATTCATTCACTTACTCATTTACTTATTCATTACTCATAACTATTCATTTTTCATCACTATGGCTCATTGTTAATTAGATAACTGTGGCATCAATTTTAGTCTTATAAATACTAATGCGGACTCATGATGTAATCAACAATGGACAAAGAAGACTTTACGGTATCTGAAAAGCCCATTGAGAATGTGGTGGGGAACACCTTTCTCAAAATCCACACGCGGCTGGAGGTGATTCAACATGCGCGAAAAGTTGCGAGTGAAACGGGTTTGCAAGAAAATGAAGAGCTCCTCGTAAAAGGTGCTCTTTTATCAAGTTTCCCACATCTGATCACCACCGATGAACTTTTCAATGCGGCAGATCAGGCAGCCGTTGCAAAAGAATCCTCCAACAAATGGGCTCAGCCGTGGCTGTTGTACTTGTTGGTGACTGTGTCTGCCCTCAGTGCCACGGTCCAAGGAATGGACGAATCTGCAATTGGAGGTGCCCAGCTCTTCTTCCCTCAGTACTATGGTATTGGGGGAGATTCTGCCTACGATGCAAACATGCAAGGCATAGTCAATGCCATCCCCTACTTGGCTGCTGCCCTCATTGGGTGTTGGTTGGCAATTCCCTTCAATTATTACTTTGGTAGAAGAGGCACCGTTTTTTGGGGCAATCTCATCGCGGCCGCAACGGGGTTGTGGCAGGCCTTCAGTCCCAACTTCAAGGTGTTGTTGGGAGGCAGACTCGTGATGGGAATCACTATTGGTTTAAAGTCTTCAACTGCACCGGTGTTTTCTGCAGAGGCTGCACCACCCGCAATTAGAGGGTCTCTCGTCATGTTGTGGCAGACATTGACTGCGTTTGGGGTCATGATGGGGTCGGTAATGGGTATCGCTTTTTTGAATGTGGACACCCATACAAATTGGAGGTACATGTTGGGCTCCATCTTCCCACTCCCAATTTTCGTATGTGCGATCACATACCTCGTTCCAGAATCACCACGCTGGTTGATCCAGAAATATCGGTACCGTGACTCCTTTGCGGCATTTCTGCGTTTGCGCGAGCACGAGCTTCTTGCTGCCCGTGATTTCTACTATTCCTACTCATTGATTGAGGTGGAGCGCAACATCGTTTCTGGCACCAAATGGTACGACCAGTACCTCAATATTTTCAGGGTTCCACGCAACAGATCAGCCGCATTGGCAAGTGGAATCTTGATGTTTGGCCAGCAATTCTGCGGTGTCAATGTCTTGACCTTTTACATCTCCACCATTTTGGTGCTGTCGGGCTTTGACAATCACGCTGCCCTTTCGGGTAGTGTGGGGTTCGGAGCCATGGCAGTGGTGGGGTGTATAACCGCGATCTTTTTGATCGACCGCAAAGGCAGGCGTTTCTTGGTCCTTTCGACGTACCCTCTCTTGGCCATCTTTTTGTTCTGGACAGGCTTCTCGTTTTATGCCGAAGCCACAAAGGCACGTTTGGGCTTGGTTCTCACGGGCATATACTTGTACGTTTACTTTTATGGAATAGGGTCTGGTCCCGTTCCATTCACATACAACGCCGAAAGTGGATCTTTATTGGTGAGGGATGCCCACGCCAGTTTGGGATGTGCCATCACCTGGTTATTCTGCTTTATACTTGGGTTCACATTACCAAATATGAAGCGTTCCATTGGAAATGTGGGCATCTTTTGCTTCTATGCCGCGTGGTGTATTGTATTGTGGGTGCTCATCTTGCTCTTTGTTCCAGAAACCAAGGGCTACACGCTCGAGGAATTGGATTTGATCTTTGATATTCCAATTAATGAACATGCAAAGTACCAATTGAGAGAAGCACGGGGGTTTGTACAAAGACTCCTCAATAAGCCTTCATACTCTGAACCACTTCTTGAGTTCGCTTTGAAGTTTCAAGATAGAGAGTTTGAGGAGATAGAAAGTTGGGAAGTGCCAAAGATATAGAAGTAAGTACACAAGTACTTGGGTGGAAGCTGTAGAGTACATGGGCGGAAGCTGGGAAGTAAATAAAGTAAGTGTCCAAGTAGTGCAAAGTATTTAAATTTCTCGAGTACATAGTGTCTGAGGTACACAAGTTACATAAGTGTCTGAAGTGTTCAAAGTACAAGTGTTAAAGACCTACGCAAAAATACACGAATAAACTCACGCGCTCAATTGCTAGCTAAATCACTTTCATCGCAGATTTTGCTTCGCTCAATCTGTTTACCAAGTTCCTAAACCTCACTAACCTTCACCCTTCCCCTTTTCACCTCACCCTTTTCTAACAATGGAACCTTGAAACATGACATTGGCATTTCCGTAACCTTCTTTTCACCTAATGTTGAAATTGTAACAGGTGACTGTTGAACGTTTCGTACTTTAACAATTTCGCAGCCAAAAATAGATTTTAACGAGCCGTGCACTCTGAGACACGAGAATCGTTCGAGAATACTGCGGCTTAAAAATAAGGGTCAAGGTTATGTAAGAAACCGAGAGGCAGGGAAGTGTGTTTTGTTTGTTGTGGTTGTGTTGTGTATGTGTGGTTGTGTACTTGTGTGTTTTAGCTTTGAATCTACTAGTGAATTTTGCACTAGTATATCTTTTGCAACTAGTCTTTTCAACTAGTACATAAATCATTACCTATAATGTATGTTTTGTATTTACTAGTATATCTTTCATTACCCATTAATGTATGTTTTGTAGGCCCTTCAGTAGAAATTCGTCAGTCAATTTTCCGTTCGCTAACTCTATTTGCTTACTCAGTCATGTGCTAAACTCACCACAAAAACATTCACAAAACTACATTTCCACAAAACAAGTACAAAACAATTTCTCACACTTCCGTCATTTCATCATGCATCATCTCGTTATTTCTTTCCTCATCCCTTCCGCTATTATCTTGCTTTCCCCTCCATTCCGCAATTCCTCAATTCCTCCTTCCCTCCTTCCCTCCATTCCTCCATTCCTTCATTCCTCTCCTCCATTCCTCTCCTTCCCTCCCCTCCCTCCTCCTCTTCTAGCTTGTCATCGTTTCTACTTCCTGATTAGCAAATCTGTAAGACGATCACATCAAACAATCGAAGATACTCAGTTAATCCGGGCGAAAAACTATTGGATCGGAATATTCGATCTACTCTTTTACTCTCTTTGGAAATTCACGATCCAGTCAGGGCACAAACCATGTAACCTAGCATAGATGAGGATGCTTCGCTCGTTCTCTGAGTTTTTCAGTACGATCAAGTATACTCATACTCAGTATGATCAGGTATACTCAAGTGATACAAGTGATACTCAAGTATACTTAAGTGATAGAAGTGATACTCAAGTATACTCAAGTGGTACAAGTGATACAAGTGATACGTATGACTCGAATGCAGAACAACTCGCTTCGCTTATTGTTCGTTTGAGAGAAGACTGAAACATGACTGCAAACTGGTGTTGTAGGTTACCCCACACTTCTCATGCATAAAAGAGCCTCACTGAAATTTTGTACCATAAAAGTCTTCGTCATTGTTAGGAGCATTGTATCGGTTATTGTGTCGCAAAAATTGCCTTCCTTTGTAAACAATGCAACCATGCCCAGAATTTCTGCTCCCCCAACCCCATTGTGATTCTCGTTTATTTTTTATCATGTTTGGAGGTGGATTTTGGAGATTGTCTTTTTTGTACTGTCCTTCTACACTCTTCATGTTCATCGTATCTTATAGAACTAATATATCATCAAGAATTGAATCGGCTTGGTGCAACCAATGCCGGGGTACACATTATCTAAGCGATTTAGGAGCGCTTAGGCACCTTTAATACGTAAGCTTATACGGACTCCACTTCAGAGTGAACACCCTCATTCTTAGCAACGGATGAGATGGATCCAGCGCTGGAGTTGACGTTTCTGAATGCATGCTCGCTTGGCACAAACTTGTTGGAGTTCCAAGCGCGAGGAACCTTCTCGTACATCTCCTCGACCTGTTCCAAGGACAATCCCTTGGACTCGTAAACCATGCAGTACACGAAAAATCCACCAATAACGTTGAAACCACCCCAGAGGAAGAACACCTTGGAACCCATGTTGGCGTTACCTGGACCACTGTCCACCATGTATGGAGTGGCGTAGGCAATACCCCAGTTCCACAACCAGTTGGAGGCGACACAAAGCGCAATGGACTTTTGTCTGACTCTGAGTGGGAAGGTCTCGGCACACACAGCCCAGGCCAATGGACCCCAGGTGGCGGCAAAGGCAGCGATAAAGATACAGCAGAAGGCAACCAAACACTGGTTAGCGGCTTGGGAGTTGGATCCGGCAGCAACGCCCACAATTGCCACGATCAATTGGGACACAGACATGACAGCAGATCCACCCATCAACAACCGTCTTCTACCGATAATCTCACACAAAAGAATACCTGGGACGGTGGAACCGACATTCACAATGTTAGTGGCCAACTGGATGATGAAGGAGTTCTTAATACCAGACTTCTGGAAGAAGGCAGTACCAAAGTAGAAAATAAAGTTGATACCTGTCAATTGCTGCAAACCCTGGATGGCAGTACCCATAAACAATCTGGACAACTGTCTGTTCTTTGGAGAGAAAACATCGACCCAGTTGGCTTTACCGAGGGACATCTCGTACTCATGGGCAGCTCTAATGTCCTCAAACTCTTCAACCAAGTCTGGGTGGTCGACAGGCAACTTTCTGAGGTAGGAGAGTGACTTCTTGGCGTTGTCGTGCTGGTCTCTGGAGATGTAGAATCTTGGGGTCTCGGGCAAGGCCAAGAACCCGAATCCCAAAATGAGGGACCAGAGGAACTGGACGGCAATTGGAATTCTGTAGGACCCAGAGTCTTTTCTAGCGTGACATGCTTGGTTGACAACGGCTGCCAATAACAAACCGATGGTAATGGAAAACTGGTAGCACGACACAATAGCACCTCTGATCCACTTGGGGGTGGTCTCAGCCTGGTACAATGGGATAACAGCAGAAATCAAACCAACACCAAGTCCAGCAATGGCTCTACCAGCGCAGAGCAATGGGATACCAGTAGCAGCAGTCTGCAAGGCAACACCGAGGTTGAACACAACCAACGCAGAGACAATCAAGGTCCACTTTCTACCAACACGGTCGGAGAACAATGGAGCCAAGAGCGCACCGAAAAAGGTACCGACAGACAAAATGGAAACAATCAACGAAGACTCCAGCGCAGAAAAGGCTTCACCATCGGATGGGAACGTCTTTTTGACATAGTCCATGGCCATCACACCGGAAATAGTACCGGTGTCGAAACCGAAAAGCACACCTCCAAAGGCTGCGAAAAGACCAACAAGGATACCCATGCTGGTCGATCCCGCCTTCTTCTCTCCGAAATTTATGAACCTTTGTAATAACTTGCTGTCTTCCAATCCCATTTTGACTGCTGTCTGTTTACTAGTTTGTGATTATAGAATTAGCTGATGAAGATGAATTAGGGAGAAATACCCTCCACCTTATATACAACTTTTCCCCCATTCTTGGCTGCACTCGAATGTACAAATTAGTGGGGATGGGTGGGGTTGGTAACACAAAAGGCTGACTGCAAATTCATAACAAGGCTATATCAAAAAATAGCCTTGCCTTGTGTCCCGTTTCTTTTTCCATGGTTGGTATACCAATGGTGAACCGTACTACCGCTATATTTGGAAAAAGGTGGAGGTTCGTACAAGTACCTGTGCACATCCCTCCCCAACCACTCACCAACCACTCACCAACACTCGTCAACACTCGTCAACCGATCCAAGGCCAACTCTGGCCCAAGAATTTTCGGGAAATAGTTGTTGCGGGGAATCATTCCAATACCTCATACAGTTTGTGGCACAAACTCCGAGCCCTGGTGCCACATAAAACTCGTAGCCGTATGTTTTGTCCCAATTTAGCTTTCGTAAACTTGGCGCCGTACGATATTCATCGTTCATCTTTGGAAACCAGGAGTCATGACGCCAAATTTTTCGACAAGTTGAGATGACTACAAAGAAAGTCTATATGAGTTTATTGAACCTTAACCTTAAGCCCACAAGTCTCAAGTCTAACAACGATGCGGCGCAGTGAGTATGGTCGGAATTTTTTGTCCTGCACACATTCCCAAACCGCGAAAAAGTTTTTCCTGACAATCTGCGACATTGAGATCACAAACAGCGTAAGGAGCTCGCCTGCTGGTACTACTCAATTAGGCATTTTCAGACTCTGGGGAGCATAAGGAAGTAAATGGAGGAAAGTGAGTACCGTTGAGACTAACTGTATGATAGGACACTCTATACTTCTGGTCTACAGGCGTCTGGTTTTGTGCTTTAGGCGGTACCATAAAATGTGCAGGATTAATCTGTGTTCGGATAATTTATTTTAAAATCTACGAAGGAAAGATGCATGACATTCGATTTACCCCACGGCCCCCCATTAATTCGCCGGACACAAACTTTTTTCGGAAGAACGTGCGGGGGCAGCAAACATAATTTTAATTAAGCCTCAAAATTCATCCAATAGAAGATTCTCCCCAGTCAGGGGCAGACGGAGAAATGTGTAGCATACGCTACCCCACATCTCCAACATTTGGGACAATGCACCCCCAAATTAGCCTATTATCTCGGAAAAAGATAAGGTCGATTGCTCAGTATGCATACACTCCTTGATTTCCCAGACATCCCTCACAAGTCTCCCTACCTACGCATCTCTCAGACAAGCTCAGACCAAGTCGTCTAGATCCCTGTCGTTTAAAAAAATTTTCCTGCAACTGCGGGTATTTGAGTCAATTTTTCCCCAGGCGTGTGGATTGTACGCGTTCATTCAGAACGCTACCGAAGCGCGGATCTATAATTCTCCTGGAGAAATTACGGCCACGTAAGGATGCAGTACAGATACAATAGCAATAAACGATACTTCCACAATACCACTGTCCTCGTACCTCATCCTTTAGCAATTCGTCTTAATTCGTCTTCAAGCCTGACAACTTTACAAACCGTCTCGAACCTGTCTACAAACCTTACAACACACAGTCTCTACCCCATCTTTAGTCCCCTTAATTCAACAAAATATGGGCACCCCACGTTGCATCGTTTTCATCCCCTTCCTACTTGTATGTAACGTTCTTTTTTTACGTCATTGCTTTTTAAATTTACGGTGTGAATTTGAATCTATAGTAACCTCAATATTTTCTCCATCTTGAGAGGGGATGGGTCCAGGGTCAAAAGTCTGGGCATTCTAATAATCCAGGGATGTTACACTTGATGATTTTCAATGACATACTTTATCATGACGTACTTTATGACGTACTTTATCATTCTACCACCCAAAACTCTCGGTATGCAAGTAAATCTCCTCGACACTGCCCCCATTAATCACTAGACTTTGCATCTCTGAAACTTTACTACTAACGCGCATTTTCATAGAGTCGTTACCAGAACTAACAATCATATTTCTGCGACCCAATGTGGGCCTGAGCTTATTCAACAACAGTCCCACATCGGGCTTGAAATAATGCACTGTTTGGTTGGCAAAAAAACTCGATGCAGACTGTTTGGATTCACTGAAACTAGTGTCGTATTTCTCAGTTCCACTATCACTAGTGTCACGAATCCCACCCTCCTCGATCTCGGATTGCTCGCCCTGTTCACTGGCTACGTCACTCATTTTTTCGCACTCCACTTTTTCTGTTTCTTTTTCACCCTCCAAGTGCTTTCTGGTAACAAAGATATCAATCTTGATCAATTTTGAGGCCAAACGTTGGCAGCGCGCCAACTCCTCGCAAATCCAGTCGACATTCTCATCGTGTGGAACAACCCAAATGAAGTTGACGCCTTGCGTAACTGCCGCCTCGTTTTTCGCATAGTTCTGTGCCAAAGAAACGAGAAACGGCAACGTTGCAGTGACTCCGCTACCGGAGGCTATCAAAATCACTCGCTCAAAGGCCAAATGGTTGCGCGGCGACCCGCCGTACGCCCCGTCTATATATACCTTTTTCTGCACTGCATCCTGGTCCAACATTCTGTGCAACTTGCCAGTCAAGCCCTTTTTTGCAACCACAATGAACTTCATGGATCCGCCAACCACTTCCCCTTCGTCCTCGTTGGGAACACTGCAGATCGAGAATGGGTGGTTGTCCAAAACCCGCGAGCCTGCAAATCGGAGAAATACATGCTGCCCAGGTCCCCATGTGTAGCCCACCGTGTTTTCCACAACAATTTCAAACGCCTTGTCGCTGAGCCTGCGCATGTACGCAACGCGTGGCTTGAGAAACATGCGATTGGGACGGAACGCAGTCTTGACAAGAATACGGTAGATGAGTTGAGATCCCCAAAACGCAATGGCTCCCCACATGTAATCGTTGCAGTCAAGGGTGTCTGCCACATGCCAGATCAAGGTTCCCACATACGCGATTCCACACGCCCAGTGCAAGTGGAAAAAGGTTTCGTAAACCCTCTTTCTGATAGAGGCCTTGGATGCAACACATAAAACGAAGAGAAGAATCAACGGTGGAATTCCACTATAGAACTCAAGACGCTTGAACTTGTACGCGAGTCTTGCGAGTCCGCCTTCCATCAATTCCTGGTGAATAAATGGGATGGTGTGGACCAACGCAAGAATGAGTGCAGTGACCCCAACGTACTGGTGGTACACATTCAACTTTTCATACGAAAAACCAGTGAGAAGCGTAACCACATTAGACTTGCCGGCCAACACATACACGAAAGGAGTCAAGGCAGTAGCCATGATCCCGGACCGCACTGCCAATGGTGGAGCTCCAAAACCACGGCACTCCCGGTACCAAAAGTGGGGGACAAAACAGTAGCAGTACAAGTAAAGCGACAGGACAAACATAAAGAGTGTCAGACCCATAGACTGGGGGAGCGAAGTGTAGTACGAGATCTTGGCGGGGACCTGCAGGTATCCCACAAATCGAGAGTATGCAATGAGCATGTTGGCAGCACTCGATGCGTACCCCAGCCGTTTCTGATTTTTGACATATGAAGCATCTCGGAACCGTGTGTACAAGTACTTGAGAAGCGCAACAAATATCGTGGCCACACCAAAGTAAACAGTGTATTTACCGTACTGGGCCTGGTCTGCAAAGGGAACCACTGCCTGCAGTGCATTCATAGCAGCCATAAATTGCAGTGTCTTGAGATCTGCAACACAGTCGAGACCATTGTATACCACCTGCCTCTTTGCCATTTCCATTCAATAGTGGGGGGTCCATTTGTCATTACTAATTCTATATATACGTTTTGATGCGAGCGATTAATTATCTTGATTGAGCATTAATTTGCTCATGAGAACTTATTCACAACGATTGAATAGGAAATTGCTCAGATGCTGAGTCGTACTAGTGAATGAATAGATGGATAGATGTGAAGAATTAGGGAATGAAAGATCGGAAGAGTGTTTAAAGTAAGTTGATCATGTCGTTCATGAAATTGATGTCCTGGAATCTCCACCTTTTTTCTTATCTTTGTCAAGAAATTGCAAAAAATCACAACCGTTAGCGTTCAGGCTACGCAATTGAGCTAAAATCAAGATAATAAAAACAAGCTAATAAACAAGCTAAGAAAAGCTAAGCATTCAGCTGAGCAATTTATGCAATCTACATTCTTTAATTTATGTAATTTACACATGTAATTACATTCTTCCATTCCATCTCTCATGAGCACATTACCATTGATTTAGGCAAGTCTAACCTGTATCAAGAGCATTCGTATTAACGGGCTTTTTGAACACGTGCAATGACAGGATCGTAAGAGCATTTGCAAGATGGCGCATCAACGGTACCATCAAGGTATTTTAAATTTTTCGCCTAGCAAATGGGTTCGAGCCTTTATCCAATGTTTCAGGTTTCCATGTCTGAATTTAGATTTGTCGCTTAGGTGTCGCGTTAAATCGGGCCAGACTCAGCCTTACGTCTATACTGAGTTATCTATGATTGCCAATGTAATATACCAATTATAAATTTACGGTTGATAAAACGGTTGTTAAATACCAAGGATTTGCGGTACGCTTGTCCTCCTTGACTGCGCCTGATTATCATTAATGCGCTCGATACCTTATTCTTTCCCTCGAAAAGGTTGAAACGCCACCCTAGGGTACCTGTAGGGGATCATGTTGGATGGGTAGAAACGCACCAAAATTCAATTCTGTGGTGCTGTGTTCCAAACATCCCATTATACAAAATTAAGAAAAAGCTTTGGTCCTGTAGGATCCATAATAAAACAATACCCCGATTGAACAAAAACATTAAAATCACGAAGGGGTTCCCATAATAAAACAAACAAGTAAAGCAAGCTGGTTGACTGTCGTCAACAAAATCAATCTAGTCCCATTGTTCTCCCAAACACGTCGTCATTTCTTCATGCCGTACAGAAAGTGTATCCATAATTGAGGACGCCTGCCCACTGGCAGGTTCCCAAAAGTACTAGAACAAGCGCTGTACTGAGGGCAATGGACGCAACGGCGTACCTATAAGCAAAAGGTACCTTCAAAGCACATAACTCAACCACAAGTGTACTCACTGTAGTAAGAGCTCCACAGAATCCATCTCTCATACCATCTATAGCGTTACATCCCACGTATGTCCCTATGATATCGTTGTAATTGGAGGTCAGGCCTGCGCGCAAGATTTCAAACACCGCGAGAATCAAGGTCCCAAAAACATTCACCACAAACGTGCCGAGTGGGAAGTTGGCCAATCTAGTATTGAGTGCCTTGGACACATCGTATCTGACATAGGCCCCAACAGGAGCAAATATAACGGAAAATGCCCAGCTCCCAAATCCATGGTGACCCTTGACACCGGCCAACACAATACCCGTGATGAATGTGGCTGCTCCAATAAACATGGACACGTACTGGGTGATGGCATAGGATTTCTTGGTGAACAGCGGTAAGTATACATCTGAGTATTCAATCAAGTGTTTACCCATATGGAAGCCAAAGATGGAAATACCCAACTCCGCAATCACAGCCGCAAAGTAATCAATAAACCCTCTGCCACCTGGACCTCCAAAGCTCTCGCCGTAGTCGGTCTGGTGGAAACCAAGAGCGTACTCAAAAGCTTCTAACATAAAAGACAGAAATGATGAGCACGTCCCACAGAAACCAGTGGTAATACCAATGTAGAGAGGAATGGACCCTTTGCTTGATCCGTAAACACAATCATCTGTAAGTAACACCCATGGTTTCGAACTATCCACAGCCATTCCCATGACTAAACAGGCCACGAAATTGGCCCAAACCACTCCGCTGAGATAACTGCCTTTTTCGGTGAGTGCGTTCAAACCTCGCCGGGCAACAACTCCCCATACAGCCCCATTTAAAATGTTGAGGTAGATGGGTAGGTACTTTTGCGATTTGTGTTTGATCCGCTTATAATCAAGGCGGATACCCTCGGGTAGTGCCTTTTGAAGAGATTCAGATTGGTGCTGCTGATAAGCCTCGGCCATGGGGTCACGAGGAAGCCCAGTGGTTGGTACTTTTTCCTTATCCCGGGCCGCGAGTTCATTCTGATCGATACTTGCAGCCGTTTGATCTGTGCTCGAGGCTTGGTTCTCGTGGGTTTCGGGAATTGGCGTGGGCTGTTCTATTCCAAGCGTAGGAATCAGCCTCCCGGCCTGACTAGCAGTCATTTCTCGATGCTCTCGTGCATCGTGTGGGGGAACTACTCCAGAAAAGGACTCCTCGGTGGGTGTGCCATCACTATCGATTCCGGGAATACCGATTATCTCTCGTCCACCTCCCGGCGTAGTCATTGATAATCACTTTTTGTATTTTACACTGTTTGGAAAGATATTATCTACATTATATTGAAAATCTTAAAAGTATGAGGTCGAGAACAGCAAAATTGCTAAAAATTTCCTCACAATATTACCTCTTCTAGAGTTCGTCATTTAAACTAAATAATAAGCTACTGGCTTCTTAGACTCACTGCCAACCTATAAACAAGGGACAATGAGCTGACTATTGAGCTGGACCCAAATCAAGAGACCTTTTTATTTTGTAGCACCTGGGAATGATAGACGGCTCCAGAATTACATTGTAGAGATTGGGAATTGAAAACCTTATACATTGCCCCCAGCTAATTTCGAAAAACCCTCACGTGTTCCATCCTCACCCGTCCTCACCCGTTGAGGCTCAGCCGCCCATCACATCCTTCACTGCTGCCCTCGGTATGTGCCCCCGGTATTCGTCTGCAACACACGTGATCTTGTAGATACGAGCAAATCACTTTTCGATAAGAAAAGTAATCAGGCACCACTCATTTGTATACACACCTTTTCAAGACCTGCTACCCCCATTCATCATTGATTGCTACTAGCCGTTGATCATCGACTGCTGATACCACTGATCCACTAACCTGACCACCTCTGACCCGCCTGACCACCACTACACAACTGCTACCACAACTGCTACGACAACTACTACCACAACCGACTTCACACCGAGTGCCCATGTTTGTTTGTTTATGGCTACTTCTTTTCTTGTCGCCTATATGGGCGGTTACCACCACCAATGTCAAGCCCACACACACCTCATCCAAGCCTGAGCCCACACCCTCGACCATTGTTGATGTGCTATCATCACAGGCTCAATTTTCGTATTTTTTGCGACATCTACAGGTGAATGGGTTGATTCCCTTGTTAAACACACTCCAGAACGTGACGCTACTTGCTCCCGTGAATCTGGCCTTCACTGAACTCAGAGATGCTGCAGGCGGCGATTTCTACGAGGATAATCTCTTGAGGTACGTCATTAACCAGCGCTTTCGTGTGGGGTACTTGGACAAAACAACAGTGGTGTTTGACACCCTACTTCAATTGGGCGAGGGCGAGAAGAACTATACAGTCTCGATTTCTCCAAACTTGGACTCGTTGGAGTACCTTGTTGATGACGTTTCAGCAATCGTGGAACCAGACATCCACGCAAAGCATCAATACTCCTTCATTCAAGGTATCGAAAAACTATTGCCAATGAAGGAAAACTTGTGCGATGCTCTTATGGGAAACCGGAATATCGCAGGGCACAAGACGGAGTTTGTACAAACTCTCTTCCGCCAATTGTTCTCCAACCGCGCCGAGAGCAATCGTAAAAAACGCCCTAAAAAAAGCCCCGGAAAGGGCCATAAAAAGGAGCAGCACATCCCTGTGTCGTGCGAGGAGTTCTTGAATGGGGCAAGCACTGTATTTATTCCGTCTGACGAGATTGCACAATCCAGTCTTTCATCATTGGAGTACGAGTATCTTACAAGACCATTGAACTCCAATGTCGTGCATCAAGATGCAATCGATGAGGTGAGGAGGGATGTATTCAACCTTCTTTCAAGTTTGGTGTTACCGGATCTTGTGGTGGGCCATAATGGTACTAGTACAAACAAGAATGGGTCCCGAGACGAATTTGGCCTTCATCGCTCACTTAACAATATCCACTTTAATGTGACTTTGGTGGGGAACGAAGATGTTGTGCTCAACCGCAAGGTCTCAACTAGCAGCCATCAAGTATTGGGTAATGGTGTGATCCATGTATTTAATCAATCCAACTTCTTCACTGATTTACCGTTGGTGCTCAATGATATGGTACCTAGGAAAGCATTGTATGCTTTAGGGTACTCCAAGTACGTGAACGAGTTGAAATTCAGAAACTTGGACTACTTGATCGACGGATCCACAAATAACCAAACCCTTTTCTTGAGTAAAGAACAGGACGACTGTTCACAAGAAGAACTGCTTAGGGATTTGTCGAGTGGAAACGATTACGACCTGAACTCATTCAGTGCACTGCAAACGTTGTTGTACCAATTCGTGCTGGGCTTGGTGAATGTCCAGAATTTGACCCATGGGTACCAGCAAGTTCACATACTTGTAGAAACCAAGCTTTGCTCGAGGAAAAAGCTCGGTGGCTGCTTCAAGATTAAAGTTTCCGCAGTGCCCTCCGAGGAAAGTGTTCAAATGTACATCAACGATGACATTGAAGTGCCCTCGTATGTTGGCATCGATGCAAATGGCACCATGATATACTTGATAGACAAAGAATTGCTGACTCCACCAAGCTTTAAGCATACATTGGGAGATATCATTTCAAGCTCTGTGCTACCACTGCTTGATGAAATTCACGTGGATAAGGATAGTTGTTTGCGGACACTTGGATATTTGCATACATTTGAGCTCTTCTCCTTGGAGGATAATGCCGAGGGATACACTGTGTTTCTCCCATGTGCAGAGCGCTGGGACACCACCACATCTAAGAAGTTAGCAAACGGTGTTTGGGCCGATTTGGGGCTTGCGTTGAAGTACTTGGAGCACAACCCCAAATTGTTCAAGGAAATCATGAAGGGCATGTTTATGGAAAATACCATCTACTCTGATTTTGGATGCTTTGGTAGTTCCAACACAAGCAGCAAAAGCTTGAGAGGAGACTATGTTTTCTTTGAGAGCCACCAGTGCCATAGTGAGTCCAAGGAACACTATGTCAGCCTCAACCACTCGGACATTTCGATGCCATTGAACTCTGATATCTTGTTCAACCAAGGTGTGATCCATCTCACCGACACGGTATTGATGCCCGAGAGCTTTGAGATTCCGTTTTTGGATTTGCTCAAGACCACCGTGGACAAAAATTATCCAGGTTGGTCCATTATAGATTTGATTGAGCATGTCCCCCATTTGCGCAAGTTGTTGAAGCACTCGCGGTCGGAGAAGTACTCTTTGTTAGTCCCGAGCCTGGAGGCATTGAAGGACTTTAACATCACGTCTTCCTGGAAGGAATTGGAGCGTTTCTTCCAGCTACACTTGATCCCCAACTCGGAAGTCGGCAAGTTGTTGGATTGTGTGGGCAGCAATTTCTACCGACAGGGCGCCAACATTTCAGACCAAAGCGTGATTTTGACCAACCTATCTGAAGCTACATTGAGCTGCAGACACAATGAAAATAATGGGAAGGTATACTTGACGCTCCATTCAGAAAAGGACGCCAAAAAGGACGCCAAAAAGGGCACCAGAGAAGTTCACCTGGCGTCCTATAACAAGGACCACGAGCTTCAGATAGTTTCTCATGGGTGCACCACCTTTGACTTCAACGAGGAGGAAACGTGTGTGTTTTTAATTGACAAGCCATTGAACGTGGCATGGTTGGATGCCAATCTCGATGACAACTTTTTGCATATTCACCTTGGATTCGTGAGTTTTGGCGTTGGGATTGTGTTGGGACTCATCATGTTTGGAAGTCTTCTCCTCGGGTTAATGTTCTGTTTAGGAAGGAGCTCGCGTGTATCGGACAAGGCCCCCATGACCAACGACCGCAATCCTTTTGCATTCCCCAACCAGTCACTGAGTTTCATGAGGGTTACCAGTGACGATGAGCCACTGGTATACGATCGCGGTTACGAAACGGACGTGGACGTTTTACGGGAAAACGAGCAGTTGTTGAACCATTCAAAGCGGTACGGGAGAAGAACGTATGGCTCTATGAGGCCAAATGGGCCAAATGGGCTAAATGGGCCAAATGGGCCAAAGGAGCCAACCGCACCTAGAACAATCAAGGGACCCAATCCAACAAAAGGATTAAATCGGGAGAGAAACATCCCGGGGTTTGTATGAATCATGATATAGATATGAATAATGAGGAGTAGTAAGCATAGGATCAGCAGTAGGAAGTACAGAGAAAGTACAGAAAAGAAGTGGTACAGATTAGATATTAGAAGTGGTACAGAGATAAAACAGATCAGAAGTAAAGATCAGAAGTAGATCAGAAGTAGATCAGAAGAGTAAAGATCAGAAGTAGTAGATCAGAAGTAGTAAGATCAGTAAACCAAGAAATGACATCACAGACAGGAAAAGATAAGAAGACAAGAAAGGCAACAGATAAAGGCAGAGTACAAGGTAAATTGTAATAAAGACAGAAGAAACTTCGATATTTCAATAGACAAGTGACACAATCAATATCCACAAAAACCTTGAACAGATCATAATGGCTTAGCATCATCAAACAACCTTTCGAATGCAATTTTAGCGCCAACTTGGTTCCGAACCATACGATCATTTAAGAAAGCGGCCTCATCTATTTTGATGATGTAAACCAAAACTATTTGAGAAAACTAGGTCAATGAATTTCCTCCAAATTCATCATTCTAATCACTGATTTGTGATTACACGGTCGAGCACTCATCTCTACTCAATTTCGCTTCGCTCAATTGTTGGCTCAATTGTTCGCTTAATTACTTCATCAAATTTCCACGAAAAATTTGTTGCTACCATGTCTGACCAAATACATATGGAAGCTGAACAACAGCTCCCAACCACCGAACAACCAGCCCACCTCCAAGCGCCCGACTCGCTGGAGGTCCACATCCAAATCCAACAGGAAGATACCAAACATTTGGACGATGAGGTTGCGAGGTTGAAGGCCGTGCTCAATGGAGCCGAAGCCAACGTTCCGCAGACAGATGAAGAGAAGAGAGACATAGACTCGAGGTCGGTTTACATTGGAAATGTCGACTACGCCGCTACTCCCGCCGAGTTGCAACAGCACTTTGCTACCGTGGGTACCGTCCAGAGGGTCACCATCTTGACCAACAAGTTCACTGGCCAACCAAAAGGGTTTGCGTACCTCGAGTTCGTGGATGTGGACTCGGTCGACAAGGCTGTGGCTACATTGGATGGATCCTTCTTCAAAGACCGTGAATTGAAGGTGAGTGCCAAGAGAACTAATATCCCAGGTATCAGTACCACCAATAGAGGCGGTGGAAGAGGCAGAGGAAGAGGCAGAGGTGGCTTCAGAGCTAGAGGAAGGGGAAGAGGGAGCTTTAGGGGGGGTTCGAGATTCACTCCATATTAATAACTAGGGACGCGTGTAAATTATTTAGTGTACAATTAGCATGAGACAACCATAGAGAACTGTAGCACACAATCGAGCGAAGCGAGATTGTATGAGAAGAACAGATACACTCACAATCGAGCTTGGCTCGATTGTGAAGGTTAATCTAACAATCTGACAATCTAACAATCTGACAATCTTGTTCGATTTCGAGTGACAAGGACACTCACTTTTTAGAGGCTCCTCAATACTAATCTACAAAACTACCAACTAATTGAATATATTCTATACCAACTCACTCTATTGTCCATTAATTTTGCTCAATATGCACAGCTCATTCTGCCTCCTTCGCCTTCTTCTTCTCTGCCTTCTTGATATCGTACCTTTCATTGGAGGTCAAGGTCAACTCGGAAACCTCCTTCAAGCCGTGTCCCTTGAGTCCATCAATGACACCATCAACCTCCTGTCTATTCATGCCCTGTTCAAACTTGAACTTGCACTCGGTGGTCACGATTTCAATCTTCAACCCAGTGATGGCCTTTTGCTTGAGGTCCACAAACTTCTCTGGGGCATGGCTCACCTTCCATGTTTCGCCCTCTGGATTTCTCTTTTTCTCCTCCTGTTCAGTCAAGCTATCCAATTGAGCTCTCACAAACGCCTTCTCATCAATGACAACGGACTTTCCGTAGATATGAGCAGATGCAAAGTCCCAGGTGGGTACAAACTTGTGTGTTTCTTCTTTCCCAGGGTAGTAGCTCGGGGTAATGTAAGCATTTTGCGACTGGAAAATCACCATCACGTTGTCGTTATCGCGCCACGAGGGAAGCTGGGGGTTGGCCTTGGCCACATGTGCAATCAAGTACTTCTTGTCGCCCTCAATCTTCAAGTAGAATGGAATATGGTTCGCGAGAATTTTGCCATCTTCAATGGTGATAATGGTGCCCAATGGGAAGTTCTTGATCAAATATTCGACCTGGTCCCAGTTCTCCTCTTTGTACGTGGTGGGAATATACATTGTCGCTACAGTTGTACTCCAAAACGTTTATATTTATACTCCACACTTATCATGACTAATTCGAGCCTTGTGGTTGGGCTGCGCGCACCGAGTTTCCAAATCGGGTCATCTTTATCAATTCCATTTGTGGTGTCATTACGCGCAAACTGATCGCTTCCTTCAAACGGCTGATAGAGCCATGGCTTAGAAGCAACGCGAATCAGAGCAAATGAGCACAACGCAAACACAACGCAAACACAACGCAAACAAATCAACGCGGATAAATCAACGGAAACAGCAAGGGCAAAAATTAGCCTATTCACTTATACCCGGAAAATACACTAATCCCCGAGGCCACCTGATAAGATAAATACTCGAAATAAAGCCATTTTCGCAACCATTTCAAAATCTACATGCTTCTTTTGATTTCAAATCTACAACGCTCTTTTTTCTTCACAATTAATGATGTACGGTCCATCTATTAGGTATAAAACCGAAGGTTGGTTGCCCCAACCGGGTATCTAATTAGTTGTTTTGATACAGGATTCTTCCAATGTGGAAGTCACTTGGATATGTCCAACAAACATGTCAAGTGATGTCCTCCATTGTACTGTCCCAACACCATGCAGTCAGTCTAGAAGTTGTTCTAGTCTTTCTAGTTAGTTCTAGACAAGATTTTACTCTTAGTACTCTTACTCTTCCTCGTACTCTTCCTCTAAGTACTCTTAGTACTCCCAATACTCTCACTCTTTCTCTTCTCTTATACTCTCCCTCTCTTACAACAATCGAGACAATCTCGCTTCGCTCGATTGTTCTCGATTGCTCGATTCTTAGTATACTATCACAGCCCATGTACCCAACACTGCCAACACCACACTAGCTGCAATCACAAACAACAACACCATCTTCTCGGTTCTACCCACCTTGCACAAACGCAAGTAGAACAAACATGGCAAGATAATGCACACCAAGAAACAAATACTGGACCCCATCATTCCAATGATCTTCTCAAACTCAGGGAACAAGATGGCAAGCAACACAAATGTGGCGTTGACACCCACCCTCACCACAAACTTGCCTGTTTTTGCAAGTGTGACATTGCACTTGTCCAAACCAAACAAGACATCCAATGTGGAGATGATGGGCTTGGCATTGAGCGGAGTCTTTGCGAGTGGAACCAAGCAGATCAACCCACTGATCAACGGGTAGCACCACAGAGGGTATCCTCTTGTGAGCAAAATATTGTTTGTGATCTCATTGCTACAGTAGTGTCCAAACATCAAGAACCCCAAGATTCCCATCAGGATATCCGTCAACAAGGTGATGGAATATGTTGCCTTCAATGTCTTTTGGAATTTCTGGGGGTGTCTCATATCGCTCTTCAAATTGGGGAAGATGGCATGTCCACCAAACGGTGCCATCAAAATACCAATTGCAAGAAGCAAGTCCTTCCCATCTTCCGGCCACCAGTTTGTTGGCATGGCCAGAATGAGGGATCCCGGGGCATCCTGTTTAACGAGCCCGAGAACGAAAACGAGAACAGTAATCGATATGGTTGACATGATTCCAAAAAGTGAAAAGATGGACAAAACAGGCAACGGCATAAAGGTGAAGGGAGTCAACACTACAAAACTCAAGAGCTTGAAGCGGAACTTGGTCCATACAACATCGTCTCCGAGCAACGCGTACAAGCTGTCGCTGAACAAAACAATCAAGGAAACACCGGACCCAAGCAAGTCCACCAGGAAAATCAAAGAGATCAACAACTTGGCAGTCGATCCATACGCCGCGTACCCCAAATCCGCGTATGTCATGAGTGTGCTATCGGTATCCATCAGCCGCGACAAGAGGGTGGCAGTCCAGTACGTGACCAATCCACATATCAGTAATAAAGGCACACCCAATGCCCACCCAGCCTTGTATATTCCTACAGGTAAAGCCAAAAGCCCCACTCCGATCAACACATTGATCGAGTTGAAGATGGTCTGGGGAGCCGTGGACTGACCTGCCACAACAGTGATGACATTCCCGTTCTTATCCTCGATCTTCTTGAGGTTGATGGTATGCGTGGAAACAGCAGATCTAATGGATGCAAACGAAGTGGCCCGGAGCCCAAGACTCTTGTAGTTGGGGGGATTGTAGAACGAGTTCTGTCTCGATCGAGATGCCTCCGAGAAAACATCGGTATGCATATCCGATGGGTTCATGAATAACTGGTTCTTATTGGCAATATCATGGATAACCGTGCTCAACCTCTCTCCGCGAACCGAGGGAATCATCAAGTCGGGGTCGAAGAGCTCATCTTCGACCGCATCGCTGGTGTCAGCATCGAAAAACGACCGCTGCTTGTGGATCCCTCCATCGATTTGCGTCGCAGCAAACGACTGGGCCCTGGTAAACGAACTCGCAAAGTTGTGCAAGCTGTTGGGGCCTTTGAACGACCCTATGGGTGTGTCCAAGAACGAGTGGTGTGGTCGTTCGTGGAGCAATGGGCTATTTTCTTCGTCGATTGCTGAGTCCATGTTGTTTGTGTTTATTCAATGCTCGATTTTGACCGTCTCCAGATAACAGCTGAAATGTGCCACAAAACGAGTCTGAGATGAGAAGAGACGAGGTCGAACAAAAACAGAAAAAAGAACAAGAGAAGGCTCGTATTTGTTCCTATTATTTGCCATTCATTGCTATTTCTGTTTGTTCTGCCACTTCTGTTCGTTCTGCCACTTCGGTCAGTCAGGTCAGTCAGGTCAGTACCCCTTCAATAAGCTTTCTACTTTTAAACCTTATATCAAGCTCAATATCTCAAACATCGAATCACAGAAAGAGTTGCACATAAGATCCGGATTTCCTTGCAAGTTTGCCTCGCTGAATTATAAGGGACCAGATACTAAAATCACACAAAACGCATGAAAATTTAGTCTGTTTATGTTTGTCCCAATTAGTGCATCTGATAATGCACTGGAAAGTCTAATTGTTACGCTGTCTGCGCTGTTCACCCTTTTGGTCAAGCTATTGAAGTCTATTGGATTTAGTGTTCATTTAGATGCTACCTTTTTACTAGTACTTCCTTTTGACGATTCATGTTTCACAACTTTATGTAAATTCTCGATAGTCACGAGAATACCGAGTCGGATCAAAGCTTCAATAGGTATGAATATCGAGCAGATATGTGGTGCTGTTAAGCAAATAAAATTGTCAATGCAGCTGACAACTTTGATCTGACACTAATTGAAGATTTAGTTTTGCATCATTTAATCTGCCCAGATGTCTACGACTGTGACTGAAAGTTCTATTCTATATACATGCCAATTCTACCTTACCTCTATAACCCATTCTGAGAACCCAATAAGAGTGAGCGAATTTGCTCACTTTATACTGTATTCTCCGATTATCTAGTTTTCACTTTTAAAGTTCACACCAGATGAGCGAGGTCTAGTGTTCTCTTTTTACGTTCACACCAGATTCGCTTCGCTCATCTGGTGTTCATCTAGTGTTCTCTTTTTAAGTTCACACCAGATTCGCTTCGCTCATCTGGTGTTCATATGTTCACCTCAAAAATATCCTCCATATCCTTCGCAGTACTCTTCTCAAACTTTGCTGAATCCAGAAACTTCTCACTCTTCTTCTCTGAAGCAGACTGCTTGTAGAGCTCCACTGTATCATCAAGATGGTGGGCCTTACGCACAGCAGGATCACAGTATGCCAAAGCTGCGAGCAACGTATAGTAAGCATCGTTACCAGCATTATGCAAATACCCATGTGCTATACCCAAGTGCCTCAATATCCCCCGAAGTGTAGCCTGGTTCTTGCGAGTAACCTGAAAGAGACTCATTGTGTCCACTGTTTTGGCATTTTCAGGAAGCGGCACCTTCAAACTTCGTATCCACTTCAAATCCTGCAGTACAGAGTGCCCCACCAAAACTCCCTCCATATCCACAAGGTACTTCTTCATTAAACTCGAGATGAATTTACCTGCTTCCACGCGAGAAATCACGTACGACCTCCCGCCCATAAACCGATTCTTATTATCAGGACAGTACTTCGAATTTCTCAACCGCATGTGCTCTCCTATTATCATGTGGATGTTGGTGATGTCTGGAAACATGGAATCTTGCTGGTTTCTAGGATCGTAAATCGACACCCCAATCTCGGTGATTTTACTTGGAGAAAATTCGTGCGCCTCCACATCAACACACACCAAAGGATACCTTCGCAGATAAACATGTTTCAAGCTATTCTTCCATATGCTCGTCTTTTTGGGGCAATCTGGTGGATCAGTCTGGAGTGTGGTTTCTTCAAAGTACTTTTCCAAGATCCGTTCAAATCGGTTGGGAGTTGTCAGTGTAGCTGTGCTAGCAACTGCTTCATCAACGGCACTTTTCATCGCTCCATCCATCGCTCCATCATTCACTCCAACAATCGCACTTTCCACCTTGAACCGTTTACTTTCAGCTTCCTCTATTATCCTCTCCACCACCTCGCCAGCATCTTTTGGGGCATAGTGCATGGTCCTGGTGAACCCATTCGTGGTCTGTTGGAGGGCTCGTTTGACCATCGATAATCTCAACATGTGATGAGCTGAAATAAAAGTTTCAAAAAAAGCTGGCACGCTATGGACTCTTTTGACATTTTAAAGACCAAGCCTGCGGAGAAACAACTAGAGCTCATTCTTGATTCAGTCCAAAATGCACCCGATAATCTACTGCTCGCCATAAACTTGATAAATTACACTATTCCCGAAGTCTATCCTGTTGCCCCCACCCTAAGACCCAAAATAGCGCGACTGCTTCAATCAGTTACTGGGATCGGTAACCTCCTCAGCAAACTAGTCTTGTGTAAAGGAACTCAATTGGTGGATCTTTACTTGGGTGTTCTCCTGGATGTGTTTTCAAATCAATTGGCATCTGCCTTGATGTCCAGATCACCAGGTCCGCTCATACGAAAAGAAATCGATAAGCTTTTATTCAAGGGCAAGGCGTTATCGGTAGTCAATGAAGTTGGCGGTGATATTCAACCTTTTAATGACTACAATGCATTTGTAAATCGCCAGCTACTTTCTCTTTTTGATGCGGGCATCGATCCGGAAATCTTGCGTAGATTCGTCTTATCAGCCATGAGCTTGGACAGCCAATCTACAAACGCATTCTTTTCAACATTTTTCACAAAACAACACATTGGGCATCTTAGATCCGTGCTCGCTATACTATCGAGGATCGAGAGGAAGAGGGTCATGGGGTTGTTACTAGATTACTTGAATAAACCTCTCAACCATTGTACTCTCGAACAATTACGTGCATTTTATACTGTCCTCAGTCCTTTGGATTTGGAGGTGGATGCTTCTTTGGTCGAGTCCACAATCAAGCATCTTAACCATCAACTCAATAGGTTGATTGGTCTTTTTACCCCACAATCTGTGATCCCCTCCATTTTGTCCAAATGGTCGGACGAACTGCTCATCAAATACGAGTCAATTGTACTCCAGGAGTCAAGAACGCAATTTCTCGTCAGCCTTCTTACCCAGCACAGTGATGCGGCTCTCAAACTATTAACTAACCAAGAGTTTTTGAATGGCGTTTCCAATAGACTACACTCGCTTTCAAACGCTCCAAAAGACCTAGCGATTCTTTTGGCTAACCATGTTTGCAATTTGGCAAATAAGGACCCTATATTCAAGGAAGTTGAGAACGACTTGGTAATGGAAAAGATAAGTAATGCAATTTTGGATGAGAGTACCAGTTGGGAGGTGGTAGAAAGCTGCAGTGAGAATTCAAAAACTACCAAAACGAATGTCCCTGAGATTACCAAACAGATCAACCAATCAGACATCAAAACATCAAAGATTCTACAGGGTGGAGACTCAGACGACGATTCAGATGATGAGTACACAGCACCCAAGGTACTGGCTCCTATATATATTAAACAGCTTTTGGAGTATATCACTGCTGATGAGAAAAATCCAAAGTCACATCTAATGAAAGAGGTTGCTCTCAAGAATGGTTCTACTTTAATTCGGCAAAAGTTTGATACTGAGGTTGCATTTTTTGCTAATGATTTGTTGACCAACTTGGTGGCATTACAGACAGATGACCAAAGCCAAAATGAATTAAGGGTCCAGCTCATGATCTCGGTAGTGGTCAGACACCCCCAAAGTGCACTGCACCTTTGTGAGCTCCTCAAAACGGGGGACTACTCATTGCAACAGCGGATGATTTTGTTGACTGTTATTTCTGCGAGTGCACGAGAATTGCGTGGGTTCGACGACAAACTCGTTGCGTTTGAAGACAAGCAGTTCCCCACAAAACAGCTACCAGATAATCTCCACAAATTGTACTTGGACGTCCCAACTAGAGCCATTCAAGATGAGATGATGGAGGATGTGAGAGAAACCGGGGGAACCATAGTAAGAAAATCTGCAAAGTTGACCAAAAAGGAATCTACCACCAAGCCAGCTACAGCCTACTTCAAAATGGTTAGTAAAACCTTCTACTTTCCTTTGGTGAAATTATGGTACGACTCTAAGGGCCCGTCCATTGACATTGGACACTACACCCCGGTATTCATTGCACATTACATATCGACATTGAATCTAATTTTACACTCAGCATATCCTGCATGCTTGGAGTTGCCCGATATGACACGGGAACACTTGCTAATATTAACATCTGTCTTGAAGCAGACTCACACAGATCAAGTCCAGTTGATAGAAAGTATCGCAACTGGCGTCATGATAACCACAGAGATCATTACCCATCCGCTTGAGTACGCGGAACCCCTATTATTTGTACAGAACTGGTTGACCCATTATTGGGAAAGTATCATTGACGACAAGGTCAAAAGTTTGTGTGCGGGATTACTTTTGAGGTTGAGTGAACTCAACAAGAGTCCACTTGATTAACTCTGAAAGAGCATGTCTAAAACGCAGTCTAATCAGTATAACCATCAGTTTCCACAATCCTCACAGTCACAGTAATTACAATGGCAGTCATCACAGTGACAGCCATCACAGCCATCGCTTCTGTTATTACCGTGATCACAATCTGAATCACAGATATCACGCACGTAATCCCTAGTGAAAAGGACGTCATTCTTTACCTGTGCACAAGATGCCTCAAGCGTAATTGCCAAATTCTCTCTACCACGGGCATTCTTTTTCGTCTGAAGCGCTTCGGGATATTGGTATTGCCCGACTGCATTAGGTTTGTCCAAGGACATTTGGTTTCTGTAGTATGGATCGCAAAGCTTCATGGCCAATAAAAGTGTATAATACGCATCATTGAATGCATTGTGTAAGAAAGCATGGGGTATATCCATGATACGTAACACGTTACCCAATCTACTTCCTGACTCACCCTGTGTCAACGAGTAAAGCCACTGGGTATCCAAAGTCTCCATACCATTTGGAAATTCAACACCCAAGCGCTTGAGCCAATTGATATCACCCAGGAGACCGTGTCCCACCAATACTGCTGGTGTTCGGCACTCGTAAAAGTAGCCATTAATGGCCGCTTGAACCACTTTGATAGCATTCCTCATGCTTAAAACGTACGACACACCATTGATGGCATTGTCCGCGTGATCGGGAACATACTTCCCATTACGGTTCATCATTGCAGTCTTGATCCGAATATGGAGCTTCTTGAATGATGGCACCAGTACCGGGCCTTGGCCTCGAGGGTCGTAAATCGCAATACCAATCTCAGTGACGATTTTCCCATTGCCTTCCCACGCCTCAACATCAAGACAAAACAAAACGCTTCCCTTACAGTATCCATGACGTAAAGCCCTCGCGAACTGGGGGAAGATGGAGTTGTTGCTACCGAGCTTTGTTTGTGGAGATGGTATCATATTTGAAATATAACTGTCCATCGTGAGTTCATAGATCCTTCGAAGATGCCCTTCAAGTTCTCCCTCATTGTCGTCGTTAGGATGAAGGTTGTATAATGCCTGGCCCATTGAGTCCACTTCGTCCTCGCTATCTTGATAAACTCCACAGTTCCTGCAACGTGACATTGTTACGTGTTGTTCGGCGAAAAAAAAGTTTCAAGCTGTCCTCACTCGTCAACGTGGTGGCTCAAGACTGTTGGTGCCCAAGTTCGCTGAGCCAAAAAAATTGATGGAACAGTCATAGAAAAAAAGATTCTACTCTAATTTTCTACTTTCAGTGCTTCTAAGTGCTTCACTATAAGTGCTTCGACTACTACTGGCACAGCTGGTTCAACTACCTCAACTACAACTGCTTAATCAGAAGAGGTACATCGATATGTCGTGTTTCTGCCTATATCTGTGAGTAATTCTCACCGAGATAATTTACTGAGATAATTTTCTACAATTTCGCAGCCAAATATACCATGAATATATTTTCTTTTTCTAATTATAATTCCCTAAAATACAAATACCCAAGCCACTTAAATGGCACCCACAAGTGCAGCACCCACAAGAGCACCGCCTGTTATCAAGACGTTCTCAAAAGACAATCCTCTGTCGGCGAAAGGCACGTTTCTAATAGCAGTGTTATTGTGAACAGTACTCACAGATGCAATAGATTTCGATGACGATCCCTTGGATCCAGTTGTGCTGGTCTCGAGACTGGCGGCTTTCCACACAGATTGGTCACCAGTGAACCCCCATTGGTTGTAAGATGCACCAGACGCACCGGTTTGTTTTGTTTCAGAAGCTGCAGTGGCTGCACTTGTTTTGGCAGTGGTCTGCGTTTTAGCATTGGTCTGCGTTTCAACTGTAATTGGAGTGAATGTGGCAGCAGTAGTACCAGTAGTAGCAGCAGTCTCAGCAGTAGCAGCAGTCTCAGCAGTAGTAGTACCAACAGTCTTGGCAGTTTCAGCAGTGGTGGTTGCTTGAGTAGCCTCTTCATCAAGGCCACCCAAGTTGGCCAGGGAGACACCGAGCTGGAGGTAAGCAACGGCCAAAATGATTTGTGTAGTAGAAAACTTCATTTTAAATTAAGCTATGGAAGGAGTAGTTAAAGTGGTGAATAACTATGTGAGTTAAAGTATTGATGAGATCAAGTGGCCATCACCCATTCTTATACACTTTTAAGTTCCAGCATAGCCATCGAGTCCGCATCATTTGACGTCAGATCCATGATTCAGGCCTTGCAAATCAACCAGCCATCAAGTATTGTACCTCCACAGCCAGACTTTTGTGATGGCGGAGCTCGGTACTCGCTTTTTTTGCTCTCCTGGAACCGGCCGGAGAAAGTCCCTTGTGCATAAAATACTTCACTTTTTCGAATTTCTTGCCTAATTCGTACACTTTCAAAATACCCCATTGGGGCTATTCTTCTGTAAAGAACGATGTCATTACTATTTCTGACCTAACTGCTCATCACCCATTGTTGGGTGCAAAAATGACTTAATAATTTAGCAACAATCACTTTGTCCCTACCCCGGATTGACAAATTTCAAACTACTTCCTCCAACTAATCCACTCAAACTGCTCCGTCAGACACCTTATGTCTACTACTTCTTATTGGCATCTCAACCTTTAAACTTTAAGCTCCCGATCGTGCTCATTCCAGGCTGAGGTACTCATAGTCATGTGAATGTCACAAAAATGCATTTAAATCCGGTCCTACAAGATGTTGCACAATACCAACGCTGGTTAGGGGCTGTTTACTTTTTCCCTATTGTATTAAATGAGTTCGAAGAAGAGAAGCTTCTCAGTTCGTATTGTTGCTCCCAAACCCTATCTGCAAAACTATACAAAACCATCCAAACTTGATTTCCGCATGCAGTGATATGTCAATGATTGAGGTATCCGTCAAAGTCCGTTACGTCGTTGAGTATCCGTCAAGGTCCGTTGAAGTTCCGTCCATGTATCCGTCCAAGGTCCAAGTATCCGTCCAAGTATCCGCAAACTTATCCGCAACCTTCTCTAACCTTCGCTGAACTTCACATTGAGCTTCACCAATCCGGACTATTGGTAAACACCAGGCAGGAACAAGGAGTAAGAGGCAACAATAGAAGAATAGAATAGTTAACAATGGGATCTCACGAACAAGTTAACAATCTCGAGAAGAAATGACTAAGATCAGCAAAAAACGAAAGTACAATGCCAGTACCTTCAATACCTCATACCTTCACAATACCTCATATTTTCACAATACCTCATATTTTCACAATACCTCATACCTCACAATACCACCTCACAATAGACTATGTCATATTAGTAATGAGGTCACGAAATTCCAAGAAGGATTGTATGTGAAGAACCTGCTCACTTGATTTTGTAACATTCCCTCTTGCTATCAATGCATCTATTTTTTCATCAGCCGTGCTAGATGGATTCATTATGAGACCATGTAAGTATCTGATGCATGGAGTCACCGATTCACCAATGCTAATAAGGCTTATGGAAACCCTGTTGAGAAGTTTGGTCATCAGGGTGTTTAATTTGCTTTCCATTGCAAGCGAGTACACAGACCCAAAGCTGTTGCAATTCAAGATTATCAACTTGGTGATTCTTTCAGGCTCACAAGAAATGAAGGGAAACATATCGATGCATTTGTCTATGCATACCTGGAGCACCTGCATGTCGCTGTTCACATCACTCTCTTCCTTGGGTATTATATCTATTTCATCAAGTAGTTCCTCCCATGTTTCCCAGTCCGGATTGATCCATGCCACAAAAGAACCACAAAGCGACTTCCCTCTCCCGTCCACGAATATCAAACCAAGTCTATCTTGTGGATTTAATTTTGCCACCAACGACTTGATAACTTCTGTAACAGCCCTTTTGTATCCAGCACTTGAGAGGCCACTTTGGTTTATCAACGAGATGGACAATATTAAATTGAGTTGGGTCACTTTGGTCACACTAGCCTTTGATAAAACATCCACAGAAAGTGCTTCACCAGCATTGACTGCTCTTGCAAACTGGACCAATCGGCGGTCGACTTCAAATCCCTTTTGTTCCAAGCTCTCCCAACTAGTCGTGGACAATTGGTAGAGATTGGGGGCAGTGCTTGTACATGTCAAATAATGCCTCCATTTTGAAATCACCAAGTCGTTATCGTGGCGGATCTGCAACTCGGGAATCTCCTCGTTCCTCAAATTCAAAAGGAGCCCTTCCCTTACATCATTCACACTGACAATTTCATCAACACTGATCTTCCCAACAAGGCAAGCAAAATCCTCCATCAAAAGAATGTGGTCATTGAAGAGAAAACAATTGACCAAGTCCCATGACTCCCCAGTGGTGCTTATGAGCACATCATCGAAAATCCTCAATGTATCAAAATCGGGGCACATCACACGATCTTGTAGAAATCTCATCAATCTACTAGTTACTTCACCATCGTCTTTTTCGACTGCATCTCCGCCCTCAATACAAATCATCAGCCTTAATAAAGCGGCTTTTTCAGCCTTGGTTTGCGGGCCCCATTGCGTGTAGCACTGCTCGCTGACACCATCGGCCAAGTGCTCAAAACTACCGTCCATTTTAGGGTGCGAAAAAATCATGGTGTCGGAGACCTGATCTCGGGGAACTTGCTTCACTAGACTCACTGGCGATATTGGCTCCTTGGTGATCTTCTCCAAGGGGGTCGAGGGCGACGAGAACTTTGGTGACCTGAGTGTAGTTCTCAAGGGACTTTGCACCGTGATTTTTTTCGACATTTGCTTCAATCCTAGGTCCCAGCATATATGGCACTCTGGTGCATAGCTAAAGTGTTTATTCTCCATGAAAATTTCATAGCAGTTGTTATGGCATTGATGCCCGCAGTGCATTTTCTTCACACCAGCAGGCTTCTTGTGCTCGAGTGATTCTTGGCAAAAGATACACAGTTCCAAGCTGGGTGCAACTGGAGTGACTGTTTTTAAAATCAATTGTGGTGGTACTTGATTTCTAATTATCCCGCGATATTCAGTGAGTTGGGCCGTTTCCATCATATTCTTCTATTTTGTAGATAACTGCTTCCTCTAGTTCCTCTAGTTTCTCTAGTCTTCACTGTGTCAATTCTACCAGGACAAATCACCCCTACCGATCTTAAACGGAAACAAGCCCGTATTTATCTGGTAGCCCCTTCGAGTTCATCCGAGAATTCAGCACAAAAGCGTGAGGCATCAATGCATGATGTCTATCAGTAAACATCGGACACTTCCCAAGTAGGGTTGAGATCCGCTAGATACAAACATTCCACAAGTCACATACCCGAACGGGACACCTTCCTAACAAGGCGTATGTGGTGATGGAATGTGCAAAATGGAGAACAGATATGTGAAGCACGTTGGGTGCGGATCTGCTACATTGGTGCCACAAAATCACAATGTGTTTTGAGTACAAATGAAGTATTTGCGACATGTCCGTATTCAGTAGCTCTCAAACCTGAGGCTTAACATAGTTGCGCTCCATTGACAAAACCTTGATGAGTTTTTCTTTTTTTTTTAGATATGTATTATCATAGAAGGAACCTATACTTGTTATATAACTACGTACGGGAA
>JAJMSN010000067.1:0-52546 GCA_030558435.1 Kodamaea kakaduensis
AGTAGAAGTAGAAGTAGAAGTAGAAGTAGAAGTAGAAGTAGAAGTAGAAGTAGAAGTAGAAGTAGTAAGTAGTAAGGTATACGTAGTATCATAACAATACAAACACTAGTAATTGTAGTAACACTGAGTATTTGAGGGAATATCAAGAGTCTATGGATTGTTGGTTATGTAAAGATGATTACAGTTGATAGCTATTTCCGACCGTTAACTGTTATTACTGTTATTACCGTTAACTGTTTACGTTTACGTACTATTACTGTTACTGTATAGCAACTGTACGTTATTATTTACTGTTATTATTTACTGTTGTTACTTCTTACTTTACTACGTTACTGTTACGTTACGTTACTGTTACTAGTACTGTTATTCTATTACCTTCACACTAGATTCGCTCCGCTCATCTAGTGATCATCTAGTGATCATCTAGTGATCACACCCCAGAATGCTCTGGAATGTGAACAATGTACATCACACGACATAAAAAGAGTCGAAGAAGTTACAGGTTGTGAGAGTGTCAGAGTAGTAAGAAGGATAGATACAGAGACTTCTGGTAGTGTGGTAGTTACTTAATAGTAGTTACTAGTAAGTACTGAGCTACACTGAGTTACTATAATTTACTAGTAAATTACTAGTAAATTACTGCACTAATACCAAGTACTAGATACCAGATGTACTAATGCTAATAATACTAATAATAGAATGTACTACCGCCTTGGATTATACTCACAATCAACTCATTATCACTAACACACACACCATTCGCGTTGCGAATGGATAGTGTGTGTTAGTTCTAATGAGTTGAGTTGAGGGTAAAATTAATTTTCTCCTCATGTCCAACCTCTATCCCGTGTTCCCACCACACACGACGATCCGCGACTACGGGTACGATACACACGACCGCCTATTCAAAGGGGACTTCCCCCAGCCTCTTCTCTACGATGGAATACTGGTGACCAACACGCTTGATTCCGACGATGACGACGAGGGATTCCTCCAGTACAACCCGTACCTCCTGCCCATCAACCACCAAACACAGTCGATACTGGAGCGCATACGAGGGGACGACAGCGCGGAAATCAACCGCAAGGCCAAGGCGCTATTCGATTTCGCCCCTGAAAACGACAATGAAGTTGCGCTCATGGAGGGCCAGGAAATATGGATCTCGTACCGCCACGGCCAGGGGTGGCTAGTGGCCGAAGATCCCCAGACGGGAGAAAACGGCTTGGTGCCGGAGGAGTACGTGGATATAGTGTGGAGCGATGATGATGAGCCAAGGCAGGTGGTGCTAATGGGGATGGATGATGATGAGTGGGAGGATACGGATGATGAGATAGGTTTAGAGACTTTGAAAGTCTAGCAATCGAGCGAAGCGAGATTGCGCTTTCAGCAGATTGAGCACCATGAGCGCAGCAGATTGCGCGAAGCGCAATCGCGCTCATGGTGATCTTCAATCTGCTGTTCCCAAACAGAGTGATAGTTGAGTAACACCAAATTGAGTGACAGTTGAGTAACACCAAATTGAGTGACAGTTGAGTAACACCAAATTGAGTGACAGTTGAGTAACACCAAATTGAGTGACAGTTGAGTAACACCAAATTGAGTGACAGTTGAGTAACACCAAATTGAGTGACAGTTGAGTAACACCAAATTGAGCGCAGCGAGATTTGGTGATTACGACGCGGCAGGTGAGCTAAATTACGGTTGAATCCGCTCATATGCTGCTTACTTGAAGCCAGATGCGCGTAGCGTAATCTGTTCACAGAAGAGTTGAAGTGAAGTAACACCAATTGAGTTCAGATTGCAAATTGAGTGCAGATTGCGCGTAGCGTAATCTGCTCAATTGAAGGTACTAGTGCAGAGATTGGCGAAGACGCTGTGTTGCACCAATGAGCCAGCGAAATAGTGCTGAACAGCAGATGAGCTGAAACTGATCGCTTTGCTGCTTACTGAAGAATATTGTTTAGCGGATTCATCTACGCTCTACTTACTGAAGAATCTGCTACTGAAGAATGATCAGCAGATTGAGTAGTAGATTGAGCGTAGCGAAATGTACTGCTCGACCTGCCACCACAGAATGTTTTCGCTGCAGAACGCTGCGCTCATCTACTGCTACGCTCAATCTCTACTCAATCTGCCACAGAGTGTTTTCGCAGCAGATTCGCTGCGCTCATCTGGTGCTCATCTGCTCATCTGGTGCTCATCTGCTGATATGACGACCATTGCTACGACAATGGTCATACATGCATGTTCTATATTGTATTTGTTGTATTATAATGAAGGATATAAGAAAAGTAGTAAACTGAATTGTATGAATTGTACAATTTATACAATTAGTCAAGTGACTCGACTCGAGATAAGTAACTATGTAAGTGTTGATAAGTTTCAAAGATATCAAGAAGACTGTTCAGCTTTCCCATTGTAAATATCAGACCGACGAAATACTTTTATTAGTCAAAGGTGAGGGAGTTTGACGGGGGTAGATTTGGATGGGTGATATCTGGAGCCTCTCTCAAACTAACTGTTACTTTACACCTTTGAAATAGTGACGGGAAGGGTGTTTTTGATGGGGTAAGCGGGTATGAGATTTACGCGGGGCGAATTGAGCGGAGCGAGATTGTGAGAGGAAAAGAGATGAAGGTTTCGCAGGGTGAATTGAATTTGTTGAAGAAGTAATATAGATGGTCAGAATATAGAAAAAATAGTGAAATGGTGAATACAGGAATGCCAGGAGTAGGAATGCTAGGAATGGTGATAGGGAAGAACTTAAAGAATGGTAAGAGGAATGGAGTAGGATGAGTAATTCAAGAATAGATCTCATTTCTATTTCACTTCTATTATATTCATTATTCCTACTCTCATTTCTATTTCACTTCTATTATATTCATTATTCCTACTCTCATTATTATCATTATTCTGGATATTCCGTGTTGTGATTATTCTGAATATTCCGTGTTCTGTTTATTCTGTTTATTCTGTTTATTCTGTATGTCTGTTCATTTAATCTCATCTGGTCAAACAAATTCGCATTCATTGTATTCTCATCTGTAAATTCGCGTCTCCATCTTTTCATGAACCAACCAAACACTCCAGATGCACCATCAGTACGATCAGAACCAGAAGATCTAGAACGGCCAATTCTGCCACAGGTAGAAGCACAGGTAGAGGAATCACAGGTAGAGGGAGAAGCAGAAATAAAATCAGATCAAATACCATCACAGGATCAACAAATACCACAGGATCAACAAATACCATCACAACAAATACCATCACAACCACCCCAACCACTATCACTACCTTCAGACGGACCCCCACTGAAACGCACCTTCCTTGGCAACCCCAACTACCTCCGGTTCTACAACCAGCACGTTGAGGAATCGCTTGGGGAGCCCTTGATTTGTAGGTTCAAGTACTCCGCCATCACGTCCGCCGGGGCCCAGTACGGCCGCTACAAGGACGCGGGCACGGTGTGGAGTCCGCGCGAAAAAGAGCGTTTTTTCCGCGCGCTCTCGCTATACCTGATCCACCGCAGCGAGGAAATTGCACTTTTTGTCGGTGGAAAAAAAACCCGTAGCGACGTGCTTCGCTATTATCGTCTTTTATCGAAGGAGTTGGCCCACCGCAAAGGAAAGATGGGGAGGTACTCGTACCACGTGAATGGGAAGCGGCGCAAATTGGAGTTGGGGCTGGGTGGTTTGGTGCGGTACGAGGACGTGCCAATTGCGTGCGAGATGAGCGAGGGGTTTATACGGATGGAGGAGGGACAGGCTGAGTTGATTACAGCAAAGGAAAAGACGAGGTTGGTGGATCAAAATAGGCATTTTGCAAGGCAGTATAGGGGGGGGTTACTAGAAACAAAGGAGATTGGGAGTATGAAGAGTATGAAGAGTATTAAAGAGAGTGAAGGGCTCTCTAAAGGGGGAGGAAGAAAAGAAGTAAAGCCTGATGTCAAGGCAATTGCATTGTTGGAGGAACTTGTGAGGTTGGCAACTCGTCGTATTTTGTATAATGCGGTGGAGGGATCGAGAGTTACGAGGAGGGGGGTGGTGGAGGCTGCAAGGAGGTGTGGATATGAGAGTAGGAATAGGAATGTTGAAGAAAAGAATGAGAATAAAGAGAATGAGAATGATGATGAAAAGAATAGAAAGAATGATGAAAAGAATAGAAAGAATGATGAAAAGAATAAAGAGAATAAGAAGAATAAAGAAAAAGAGAGGGAGAAGGACTTTCCCCCAAAGACAGACCCTTTTGCTGAATACATCCACCCCTTGCAGGACAATGAAATTGTTCTTGAATCAAGTGAGGAGGAGAATGAGTATGAGAATGGATTCAATAAAGGAAAAATACCCCGTGATCTCACGCTTGTGCTACTTTCAATGTCGGAGGAGCGGCTAGAGAGGAGAGATTATACGCTGCTGCACATGCACGAACGGGGGTTGGCGACGGTTCTTGGGATGGGAGTGGAGATGTACAGTACAAAGGAGGCAAAGGAGATTGTAAAGAGTTGGAAGTGGGATAGAGAGGATGAGGAGGAGGATGAATATGAAGAGGATGAATATGAGGAGGGGGAGGATGAGGAGGATGAAGAGGAGGATGAAGTGGAGAAAAAACATGATGAGATAGTTCCATCTGCAGAGCTTTTGGATTATTTTGGGCATTGTTTTGCGGAGTATTAGTACAATCTCACAATGAGCGAAGCGAAATTGTTGTGAAGTTCATTGAAAGCCGTTGAGTAACAATGAGTGGAATAGTTCATGAAAGTTATAATATCAGCAACAATTTCGCTTCGCTCATTGTTGCGAGGTTCGTTGAAAGTTAGCTGATATTCAACAATTACAATAGCCAATTTCGCTCCGCTCAATTGGCTTGAATTGTTATGTTTGAACAATTGAGTGAGAAACAACCATGCACTCAATCGAGTATTCCTTCTCCTTCTATCTCCATACTCTCATCCCAATAATCGCTTCGCTCATTCACAAGCAATTGTCATTCCATTCATAAAGAGTGTCATGACATCAAGCGTCATTCGCATGTTCCTCACATAGACATAATGTATAACGATCGTATTTTGATCATCACAGAAGTAGTCTTCTCTGTTTTTTGCCAAATTTCTGCCAAAAGTTGAAGAAATGATACAGATAGAGACATGGAAGCAGATGACCCGGGATTCCTTCCATAAAGAGGATTTACACACCTTTTGAATAAAGTGTTTTCTAATAGGTGGTAATAATTTAGATGCTACACCCCTACCCCTTAAGTCATTGGAAGTTGGTCCAGATGATCTTCAGATGACCCTAGATTCTTCAAATCCTCACGATCAAATGATCAAATCTTTACACGATCGATGATATTCGATGGCCTTTTCAGTACGGGTGATTGTCTGTGATAACATTTGAGTCCCTGCTTAATCTACATTATCTTATGTTTCTTTTCCACACTAACATTTAGATGTCTTCAAGATTAGATGGCTCAAGATTAGATTTCTTCAAAATTGGATGGCTCAAGATTAGATTTCTTCAGATGGCCACCTTAAGTGCTTCTCTTTGGTGTTGACCTAACACCTCCCTCTACATTTTGTCTTCCCTTACATCACATTTGCCCTTTTTTCAGCCCCTTAAGGTCTGGGAAGTGCCATTGACAATGCAGATGTCCCAATTCAGTACATTATAACTTAGATGGTCTAGGGCCTTTCCACTGTTTAGGCCAACATTTCTTTAGATGTAACATGAATACATTGCATTTTTCTCCCTCGTACCTTCAGATGTCCTACACCTTTTAATTTGGCATTACTTTAGGCTTCCCAGAGAAGGGCAATTTTAGATGTCCACACTTTGTATCTACTTTCTCTTTAGAAGGCCATTGTCAATTTTTAGTGTCCCTAATCAAGATCTCAGATGACTTGATCCTTCCAAAACGATATTAGAGAAGCACTAAATCTATTGCATTTTCTGTTCCTCTTCTCCAGATCTTTGATGACCCACCCTTTCAATCTTTCTCTAGATGTTCCTTCTCAGATATTTGAATATCCCACCCTTTATCTTTCTCTAGATGTTACAATTTCTAGATGCTGAGCAGGCGAGAGTCAAAATCTCATTCTTTCTCAACACCCAAAATGGATCTAATTACTCAGCACTTCCCTAATTGAGCAATGATTATCCAACAACTCTAGTCAACTCATAATCGAAAATGAAATTCTTAAATCAACTCGAGTCAACTCATAATCAAATATTCAATCAACTCTAGATTCACTCCAATTATTAAAATGCACCCTAAATTCACTCCAATTATCTCGCTTCGCTCGATTATTGGAACCCCCTCTAGATTCGAATAATCTCGCTTCGCTCGATTATTCTCGCTCAATTATTCTTTTTCCTGCACCTCAACTTTGATACACAGTGAAACCACTCAGGCGGAATTGTTCCAGAACATGCGAATGATTGGCAAATCTACAATACGAACTGCCCCTATCTTGCTCATACAATTGAAAGACAGTTTTTCCTACATCGCATAGAGAGAAGCGAATGCTCATATATGCTCATCTATGCTCATTTACTGAGAAACCGATAACTCTTGCACATTCTTAAAGTTACTTTCTCAAGATTACTGTTCTATTCTCTGCTCTTGCAATTACTATTCTCTATGCTCTTGCAATTACTATTCTTCATGCTCTTGCGATTACTTTTCTCTGAGAACAATTTGCTTCGCTCATAGTTCTCTTACTATTCTATTCTCAGAACAATTCGCTTCGCTCATTGTTCTACTATTCTCTTACAATTAGTTCTATCTCTTGAACTGAAAACAACTCGCTTCGCTCATTGTTCAATTCTACGATTACTCTATCTCTGAACAACTCGCTTCGCTCATTGTTCTTATTCTCTATTGAACAAGAAATGAGCACAATTCGCTTCGCTAATTGTGCTCATTGTTCTATCTATTCTCTGAACAATTCGCTTCGCGAATTGTTCTCTGTACTAGTGATACCCTTAATACCCCCCGGCGAACCGCCTCGTACGTAACGAAGGACTATTTATTCATTATACGCCTCTATTCTATATGCCCAAGCCAATTGTACCAATGGCCTTGGGGTCGTAAGTCGTAAGTCGTAGTGCACCATCCAGCGGAGCACTTGAACATGGCGAAAATGATGCAATGCTATTGTGATGTGGTGATTGTGTGTGTGTGGTGTGGTGTTGATTGTATGTTGGTGAGTGATGATTGGTAGATGTGATGTGTGATGAGAAGATGTGGTGTAGATGTGGTGGTGTGATTGTGTAATGGATGTTGAACAGTGTGTATCGCACTAATCTGCATGCACATGCACCTTGCAACCATTTTGCAACCATTTCCACATTCACCCTCCTTTTTTCCACCTTTTTTCCACATCTGATTAATGATTGGAGTTGATGTAGATTGTTGATTGTTGGTGATTGTTGTTGGTGTTGTGATTATGATTCATGCATGGAATGAACACTTTGCCGTGTTATTCCTTAAATGAACACTGTTCATTTATATTGTATCAACAAGAACTCACTTATGAGCTCACTCGCGAACTCACTTGAACTCGTGAACTCACTTCTCTCTTGTGCATTGATATGGATTCTTATTATCACAAGTAACCAAGCTTCGCTTGGTTACTTATGCTAATAAAGAATATCCATCATATCCAATCCCCATCAAACACGCACAAATCACCGCCTCCCTAGTAAACGACCTCTTCTTATTATGCATTAGTTCATCGTAAAAATCCGCATAGCTCTTAAAGTCCTCGTGTTCCACGCTCACAATCTGGTACATTGCGTACTGGTATATGAGATAGAGCTTCAACGAGTAGTGGAGAATACGGTACACAAACATCACCTTCAGGTCGCCGTTTGCAATGTACAAGAAGGAGTGACTGATGAGCACCGCCAAGAAGTTGTCGTTGGTGTCCCTCAAGAACTTTGTGGCCCCGTCGCACGCAAATAGATTGAGCACGAGGAAAACATAGGGAATGGCAGCCTGGAGCCAGATGCACCACACAAACACACACGAGAAGCCCTGGGTCTGGAGAGACAGGCCCGTGAACAAAATGCGGTAGCACGCGTAGTTCTGCGCCAAAAAGAGCACACACTCCCCGGCAAAGGGAAGCTTGCTGAGAAACTTGAACCTGAACAAAAATAGGAGGTTGATGCAAATCGATACCATGTCGTTGATTTGCTCGGCGCGCGAGAACTCCTCGATCGACGTCTTCATCATGTACCAGTAGCATATCAAAAGGAGACTGCACGTGATTTCGGGATTGTGCACCACGGATGCAAATCGGTCGATATAGTAGACTGATTTGTACGTGGGATTAATTATTTTTGATTTAGATTTCATAGTTACTGTGGTAGACTGTAGTGGTAGGACTGTAGTGGTATTTACTAAATATGGGTAGTAATGTACTGTAGTATGTACTGTAGTGTTGGTAGTGTATTTGTACTGGTAGTGTATGTACTGGTAGTAAATGTACTAGTAGTGTATTTGTACTGGTAGTGTATGTACTAGTGTATTAGGTAGTATTTGGTATCAATACTAGTTGAATTATTTGAATACTAGTAGTGGCAAGTGTACGATGATATCCGATATTTGTACTATTGCAATAATTTGTTGCCTTGTACTATTTGTTGCACTGACTAATTTGTATTTGTACTATTTGTGCACGTTGTGCGAGTGCGAGTGTGCAGTGTGAAAGTATTTGTTGTACGGTGAAAGTACTGTATTTGAGTACTGTTTGACTGTGTACGTGATGTACGTTGATTAACGAGTGAAAGGGGTAGGTGCTGAGACCATTCACGTGGATTCCGAGTCTTTATATGGGATGTTGGAGTATTTTTAGAACGACCCTGGTAAGCTCGTGGGCTCCTTCATTTTAAAACAAAAATAATAAGCGAGAAAATATGAATTGCACTAGTTAGCACTACGAGTTAGCACTACGAAGTAGTGCTAAGTCGTGTGCTTGTAGTATTTTATACATTTAGTTAGTCAGTGTAGTCAGTGTAGTCAGTTTAGTAGTCTAGTTTTAGTAGTTAGTTAGTTCAGTAGTACTACCACTAGCTAGCGCTAGTGGTAGTAGTGGTAGTACTACACGTGCCTTACACAAAACCAGCTCATCACATCAAACCATTTAAACACTATTCTCCATCTTGCCCAAACCTTAAGTTGCCCTTGATTCAACGCTCGTATACATGATACATGGGCCGTGTAGGTTTGGTGAATGGGTACACCAAATCAATCAAGTAATCACCAAATTCAAATCAAATCAAGTTAATCACCACCACATGGTACCACATGGTACCCATGTGGTCCAGTCGACCATCGCTCGTGGCTGCCACATGGCCTATTGTTAATTTGTCCCACGAAAAGGACTTCTATTTTATTAATTTTTCGCACCTGCATTAGTCTTTTTGGGTGCAATTTAACTTTTCGTGGTGTTTCAGCGATCGTTTTAGTATTTGCTACAATCGATTAGAGTTTAAGTTCGTTCGTCCAATCCTTCTCGTTCAGTAGTTCAGTAGTTGAGAAGGATGGAGAACGAGAACTGAACGAGAGAATAGTAGTGTGGGAGAGTAGTAGGAGAGTAGTAGGAGAAAGTATATGAAGTGGTAGCATGAAGTGGTAGTATGAAGTAGTAGTACATGAAGTAGTATATGAAGTGAAGATATGAAGTATAAGAAGATATGAAGGAAGGATGAGGAAAAAGAAAGACCACTGACCTGGTTGACGTTTCATCATTCGTCTCATTCAGGGATACACAAAGCCGCGATGTTTGAAGGGAAGATACGATGGATTTCTGGGCACGGAACTGAAACAGACAAATGAACAGTTGAACAATTGGAACAATTAGAACAATTGAGCGAAGCGAAATTGTTCATAATGTTAATGATAAATGATAGATAATGTAGATGTAGATAGATAAATGATAGATATAGATGAATGTTAGATTATGTAAAGTAAATAGTGACATGTGAGAAAAGAATTGTCGAACAATTTCGCTCCGCTCAATTGTTCGTTCACCGTTCTGGATCGCCGGATCGGCAAAAAATACCCAGAAAATACACACAAAAGAAACCTTGATGGGTCGCGTTCCAAACTGCATCTGGTACTTATATAGCTGTTCGACCGTCTAATCGAACTTCTTTTGACCTGATTTTCCCCTGATTTTCTCTTGATTTTCTCTTGATTTTCTCTTCTGATGATATTCTGACGTCGTCAATCGTATTTTAATTACGAGATGTAATTGGACCCTAGACGGTGAAGAGGATGAAACAGAAGAGACGAGTGCGTAGGAGTGGGTAGGAGTGCGTAGAGAGTGCGTAGAGGAGTATTATGGAGTATGAGAGTATGCGTATTAATGAGGAGTATGAGGAGTATGAGAGTATGCGTATTAATGAGGAGTATGAGGAGTATGAGGAGTATTGGGGAATATTGAGGAGTATTGACTATTATGGAGTACTGACTATTATGGAGTATGCCTATTGGGGGTATTATGAAATATTAATGAGGAGTGTGTAGTTTGAAGTTGAGTTTGAAGTTGAAGTTGAAGTTGAGTTGAAGTTGAGTTGGAGTGTGGGAAACATCTAATCGTCATCACTTATCTACTTCATCTACAACTTCGCATAGATTGCTTCGCTCATCTATGCTTGTAATTTTGCACCCAATTTCATGCTGGAATGTTCATAATGGACTTTTATTAATGTTGCTTGCATTCACTTGCTGGCGATGTACGATCGATCTAGCGAGGAATGGAAGGAAGAGCAACAGAAGAACAGACAGAAGAACAGACAAAATAGTAGACAAAATAGTGGTCGAAAAAAGGTACGCAGAATAAGAACAGTAGTAGAAAAAAGACAGAATGACATCAGTAGACAGACTAGACAGACTAGACAAACTAGACAGACTAGACAAACTAGACAGACTAGACAAAAGATCGAAAAATGAGTGTTAGACACCAATCAGCAGAACAATTCGCTTCGCTCAATGTTCTGGCAACTCCAGCCGAACCCGATCGATATTTTCATTGTCCAGATATTCATCAATCTGTTCACATGATTGCATGACATTATGGTTGGAAACAAAGTTAAAAAACAGGTGATGGAGCAAGAAAGAACAATAAGCAGAACAATGAGCGAAGCGAATTGTTCTTTTATGTCTACTGACAATTTACCCTGTTACCTGTTTACCCTGTTCTACCTGTCCTGTCTACTGACTATTTCCTGACTATTTCCTGGCTAATAATTTTAATTCTTTTCTAGTTATTGGATTTATATGTTCCTTATTTTTTACTACTGACTATTTCCTGTCTACGGACTATTTCCTGACTCTTCCTGTACCCTATTTACAGTCACTCTTTGGGAAATGGGTGGAAATATGGGGTAGTGAAAATATGGGGAAAAATAGATCGTGGAAAAATGACTGATGATGAAACATACAAGGACACAATGAGTAGACCTTGTCTTATCCCTTTTGGCTTCCTACTTGAACACATACCTCCTCACCTTACACCTTGAACACCTTAACTCATAACTAAAAATCCAACACCTAATTGAACACCTCCCTTTTACCTCCCTTTTCACCTCAACACCTTACTCACCTCAAACTGGAACACCTCCCTCTTACCTGACTCCCTCACTCCCACCCCTACATTTCTCCATTGAGCGAATCGAGATTTGTGGACTGAAAAATTCCGTTGTAATTCCGCAATGACGTAATGAGGAGAAGCAGTTTTCATGTACATATTGCGGCAGACTACTTCACTTCATATTTTCATATTTCTTGTTCTCATATTTCTTATTCTCATATTTCTTATTCTCATATTTCTTATTCTCATATTCTCATCTTCCCCTTATCTTATCATCTTCAATTGAGTGCACTTTCGTGCAATTTCGCTCCGCTCATTGCACTCAATTGACTGCTCAATTGAATTGTCAATGTTCGATGAAAACCTTCTCTCCCATTCTTTGATTTTCCATCCACGTGTGATGTTCCTGCACAAAAGATGCCATCAGATGTTAACAGATGTCCTCAGCTTTAGCATAGATGAGCGGCGAATCTATGCGAAGCAGATAGAAGATTGATTGAGCAGATGATACAATAGATTGAGCAGATGGGAGGGTTGTAGGAAACAGGGAGTGGAATTGTGAACATGGAAATACAGTGGAAATGGAAATAGAGTAAAAAATAGTAGAGTAGATAATAGAAGAGAATAGGAGTACAATGCAATAAGGACAATAGACTAGAATGATAATAAAGAAAGAATATAGAATGAATGAATAGAATGAATAGAATGAAGAATAGAATGAGTTCAAAAAAGAACGAATGCTCGCTCCGCTCGCATTCGTTATTTGCCCCCACACTACCCACCCTTTATAAAGCCCCAAAATCCCCCTGCAAATTTCATATCTCCAACAATGGGTAAAGTTTTCTTTGACGTTGCTGCTAACGGATCTCCTTTGGGAAGAATCACCTTTGACTTGTACAACGACGTTGTGCCAAAGACCGCCGAGAACTTCAGAGCCTTGTGCACTGGTGAAAAGGGCTTTGGCTACGCTGGCTCCTCCTTCCACAGAGTCATCCCCCAGTTCATGTTGCAGGGTGGTGACTTTACCAGGGGTAACGGTACCGGTGGTAAGTCCATCTACGGTGAGAAGTTTGCCGACGAGAACTTTTCCAAGAAGCACACCAGACCAGGTTTGTTGTCCATGGCCAACGCTGGTCCAAACACCAACGGCTCCCAGTTCTTTATCACCACCGTCCCATGCTCTTGGTTGGACGGCAAGCACGTTGTGTTTGGTGAGGTTGTTGATGGCTTCGACATTGTCAAGCAGATTGAGGGTTATGGTTCCAACACTGGTGCTACCAGTGCTAAGGTGACTATTACTGCTTCGGGTGAGTTGTAAACCACTGCGTAGCAGTGGTTAACTGCTCACTGCAGTGAGTAGTTTAAGTATGAATGAATGGCAACGAGAGTTGCGAGTATTATTGTAGATCATGAATAATCGAGCGAAGCGAGATTGTTCAGTTGTCTAGAGTTTGATAATCGAGCGAAGCGAGATTGTCAGTCGTCTAGAGTTGAATAATCTCAATCGATTGAGATTATTCAACTCAATTGATTCAATTGTTGCAATTGAGTAGTAATGAGTGTAATTGAGTAAGAGTGTTGATTGCAATTGAGTAATTACCATTGAATCAATGATCATTGATTCAATTGATCGTTGGTTCAGTTGACTGACTATTGACTGAGCATATTTTTATTGGCTGACTACTGGCTGACAATTGACCATTGACTGACTAACTGACCAAATAACTAACCAACTCACGCATTGATGAAACTTCAACAACCACTATGACCATTGCTGCTCTGCAGTATCTGAAACCATTGCTTCGCTGGCTGTGAAAAATTGTACTGCATGTAGTTAGCCAGCAACGGAATGAGGAGAATAATGGTGAGTAGTGCAAAGCACTGCTTCGAACCTTACCCTTATAGTCTACTTCCTCTACTTCCATCTACTTTCATCACGACTCCTTGTAGATCTTACTTCCATCTACTTCCATCTTAGACCTTGTTCATCTGTACTTACTCATGGCTTAGATGTCCCATGCAGGACAAGCAGGATGGACTATTGTCAGCCGTGTTCTGATTTTTGAATGAGATGGGAGGTAGAGATGAGAGGAGAAGTAAGGGGGTAGAGTGGATAGTACTGAGGTTGGTGTTGGCTTTGCAGTGGATTTTGTGTCTGTTTCGGTTGCAGATTAAGAGTCAAAAGAAGGGACGAGTTGATTGAGTGAACGAAAAATCAACATACGAGATGAAATAAGGACGAGCTGAGCGAATTCTTATCAATGGTTCTGCATCAACATTCGTTTTGTAGCAATTTCTTTGGGTACTTTGTACACTGAAGCTTCGGCCATTCATCACGTGACACTGGGAATACGCTACGTAAAGCTAGAAGTCATATTCATTCTCTCCACATTCTCTGCTTATTCTACCAAGCCCGTTCCCTTGGCTGTACTAAGGTATCTCATATCTCAATTCATTCCAGATATCGGACGAAGAAGTAAGCTAGTGAAGTGCTAAATGACCGTTTAAAGTGCTAAAAAGGACCGTTTAAGTGCTTAAAAAGGGCCGAGTGTTTAAAAATGACCGTTTAAACTGTACTCTTTCTTCACTATGACCGCTTATGATCTTCTCTTAATATTCAGATGTACCCTGTCATTTATCAAGAATCACTAGTGAGCAGTGTGGGGTTCATTGCTCTCGCTTACGTTATAATTACATAATCAGAAATACAGAATAGTAATGAGTTGAACACCTTGGTGCCCGTACTCGCATGTATGTTGAATTCTCATATATTGAACTATAGTAAATAAAGCAGAAGTAGCGTCTGTGCAAAGTAGCGTCTGTGCAAAGTAGCGTCTGTGGGGTGAACTCACAAATTAGTCAAACGAGCTCCGCTCATTTGACTCATTTGACTCACTCACTTGGGTTTGACTATCACCAAATAACGCAAATATCCAAACGAGCTCCGCTCATTTGAATATTTGGCCATTTGGTTTGCTTACAACTTCGCCAAAACCGCATCATACCCACTATACTCCACCTTCTTCTCCACCTCCTTACCCGCATACTCCACCTTCCTCTCACCATCAATCACCAACGCATACCTCGCGGTTCTCGTCCCCAAAGCCCCAGCATCCACCGACAAGTCAAACTTCTTGCTGAACTCCGCCAATGGGTCTGAAGCAAAGATGATTTTTGGGAATTGTGGGTCGGCACCCAATTTGGCCGACTGGAGGAGCAACTTGCCCCAGGCATTCAAGACAAAGGCATCGTTTGCACTCACAACCACCACGGCATACACGCCCTTGCCCTTGAGGGTCTTCAAGTGGTCGGCAGTCAAAAATGGCGGGATGTGGTTCTCGGTACAGGTGGGAGTGAAGGCACCTGGGACGGAGACAATGACGATTTTGCCATTGCCGGCCTCGGAAGCGAGTTTATCGAGCTTGAGGCCGGTGGGGATGGAGCACGCGAGGGGGGAGGCCTCCAGGAGAGTGCTGAGGTCGATTGGGATGTATTGGAAGGTGATTCCAGAGGGGAGTTGGTCGCCGGATTTGAGGGACATTTTAATTCTCACAATTGAGCGGAGCGAAATTGTGGGAATTCCCACAATTTATAGCACTCACGAGCGAAGCGAGTGAGTAAAATAAGTTACGAAGTAACTTATTGTAGAGCAATGATTGATGTAGTAATAAAGCAATTCTGAGAGCAATTGATTAGTGATTGAAATTGAGGAATTGATTGATTTTTAGTAGTGATTAATGGTGTGAAGTGATTGATTGATGAGTACTGATTGATGACATTGCTAATTGATTAGTTGAGTGATCGGTCAAGACTAATTTATGGATATTGATTGAATGAAAGTCAATTGATTGAGGAGAAGGGATGAAATAAGAAAAGGGGATTACGTCAGATTGGGTCGGTGAAGTCCGATGAGCCACAGAGGACAAATGCGAGCAATTGGCACAATTGGCGAGCAATTGAGCGAGCAATTGAGCGAAGCGAAATTGTGAGCATTGATGGAATCTTCAATTGTAATTGGAAACACTTAATTGTGAGCATTGAGGGAGGAGGATTCAACAATTGAGCGAACAATTGTTGAACTACGATTCCCCTCTTTGGGTGCAAAAAACATCTACAAACAATAGTTTATGGGAAGTTGATATTTGAGGATTTGAGAAAGTGGGTAACAAATGAGAAGTGATAGTAGGTGCTTGATTCCTCAGATGACTTTAGGGTGGCCTCAGATGGCCCTCAGCTGTCCCTTCCCAAGATTTTTTACATGTCCTTACACCTTTTTCAATTACTATTTCTTTAGGGATGTCCTTTCTTAGTACACTAATAGATTAGATAGTCCTATCATTTTAGTCTTTTCATTATTCTCAAGATATCCCTTTGTCATCTTGGTAACTTCAGGTGTCTTCAGATAGTCCAAGATCCTCAGATGTCCTTCCCATCACTGTGATTTATTAGTACCACACCTTTTTCAATTACTATTTCTTTAGGGATGTCCCTTCCCAAGACTGATTTCTTAGACGTCTCTTCACCTTCTTCAAGTCAGTACATCTTCTCTGGGCTCAGATGTACAGTGATTGTACCTACACCTTTACTACTCTTTTCAGATGTCCCTCCCTACACTTCCCACCTGTTCATTGTTCCTAAAGATATTTGGTGGTGCCCTCTCCGAGTGATATCTCTACACCTTTTTCAATCTAAAGGCATTTCTAGACAAGATGTCACCTTTTCAAATACTACTTCTCGAATATCTCCAGTCACCTTTTCCATCTCTGACAGCAGATCAGGTAGTTCAGTGGTAATTCTTCATTATATTCTGTATTTGACACCTCTTCAGATGGTAAATGCCCTTCACGTCCTGTAGCGCTCGTTATTCACAGGGAAGTGCCCTCTATACAGCCTTTAAAAGTACATCCTCAGCTACTATCTTGTGTGCAGGATTTGCAACCAAGCAGCGATTAGTTACAAACAGAGCCAAGTAGTTATTGAAGGGACTAACACTCAAGAATGGAATCATTGAGCAAGTTTGATAACCTACGCTGAATAAATAGTACTAGTGAAAGGAAGACTGGTTACAATGAACAATGAGAAGAGTTGCTAGTTACTGTGTCACTGTTGAGTGTTAGTCATTTCACTTTTCACTATGCTTCACTTCACTTCACTTCACTTCACTTCACTTCACTTCACTTCACTTCACTTCACTTCACGTCACTTTACTTCACTTCACTTTACTACATTCCATTTTCATCCCACTTCATTCCCACTTCACTCACTTCACACATTCCATCTCATTCCATACCGAATCCTCCTCAGTACATTTTCAGTCATCCTCAGTCACCCACATTTGTTCCCACCGATTTCGGCACCCATTTGTCCTCCCATTCCTTAACCTGTTTCAACAAATCGATCGGATCGCTCTTTTTCCCACAAATTAGCGATCCTCTATTGTTTCCAAACAGCGATTCAAACATCAACAATAGCTTCAAACATTAACAATAGCGATTCCAAACATTCAATGACAAGCTCTAAAAATGAACTCTTTTCAAATGCTCTGCCATTTACTATTTTGTGCCTAGCCGGTGCACCCCATAACAAAGATCCCCTGAATGTTGAATGTTCAATGTATTTAGTGTATTCAGTGTGTATAATGTGTATAATGGATGTAATGGATAATGTGTACAATATACTGAATTATGTAAATTTATGTCATAATTTCATAAGCTCATAGAGAATGCAAACTCAATCGAGCTCACTCGATTGAGTTTGATTGAGTTTGATTAAGTTTGGTGTATTTGTCTCCTCAATCTCGCTTCGCTCGATTGAGTTCGCTCGATTGAGTTTGAATGACTTCTGTTTTGCTTTTTTTTCCACATGTCTGATCTGCCCAACACGCCCACGGAGTGGACCGACCCCAATCCGTGGAGCGAGAACGCGGTCTCTCCGACCTCCAACACAATCTCCCTAGACTCCACGCTCCATTCCATGGGCGATAACCTCGAAATAGACACTACAACCCTCAGTTCAGACAGAACTATGAAGAAGATAGGAGAGGAAGGTGAAGATGAGGGCGAAATAACAGATAGTATGGCGGGTGATGGAATAGCTATGAGTGCAGATGGTAATGATGGTACAGATGGAATAGCTAATATGAGTACTGATGGAATGACTAATGGAATAGGTGGAATACGTGGAATAGGAATGGGCAATTTGAGTATAGATGTGGGAACTGCCAACTCTGGTATTACCAATGATTACACCTCCCCCACATCTACATCTCCCACATCTCCCACATCTCCCACATCTCCCAGGTCCCCCACATCATTGGAAATCCCGATGGATCGCAACTTGTTGGACGCCACCGCACTCGCATCCCCGAGTTTTTCTGCCTCACCGCAAAAAAACCGCAACCGGTCCTCCGTCCATCTGAGCTTGTCGTTCCTGAGTTCCCTCAACCATTCCCAGAGTAATTTTAGCAGTAGCAATTTGGGTAATTTTGGTGGTTCGGGTGGCGGCTATGGAAACTTGAGTAATTTGGGGGTTTCCAATAACTCACAAGGGAGTTTGAATAATCTCTCACAGCCATCGCTAAAGAATCATCTGAACTTGTCGCTGGATGAATTGAGACCAATAAGGTTGGCAAAGAGAAATGCTGATCGCAGATTGTCGTCGTCGTCGACCCAGCAACTGTCCTTTAGTAGAATTCTTGGCAATAGACTGGCAAGTGCACTGACTGAGGAGTTTCAGTGTAGGCCAATAAGGTTGGGGAAACGCGATAGTATGATAGAGGGGAGATCCCTAAGTATGAGGAGGAGAGATGAGAGTGGGGGAGGAAGTGGTGGTGGAGGTGGTGGTAGTGGAGGAGGTGCAAATGGTGGTGGTGGTCTTGGAGGAAGTGCAAATGGTGGTGGTAGTGCAAATGGAAGTGGTAGTGGATTAAATGGAGGGGGAATGGGTGGAGGAGGTGTAGTAGGTGGAGTAAATGGAGGAGCTGGTGGAATTGGAATAGTGGGTGCTGGTGCACCCGTTCGCACCTCCAGCATCTCAGAAACCATCGAAGTCAAGAATGCTCCTATTGAAACACTCAAACCACTCAAACACCCCCATGGTCTGATTTTTGCCATTTGTTTGGTGGACTTCCACCACCAACGTGGACCCGAAGTCCAGTGGTGGAGAAGCGAACATGTTGACCATATCGATGGACTCTTCAAGAATTTGCCCTTTCAAGCACTCCCCGATGGTGCACATCTATTTGAAGAAACCTTTTCCAACTTTAACTTGGTCTTTGATGGAGACCTGCACACCCTGGTTGACGATATGCTGGACCTCAACAAGTTCAAAGGAGATCCCCGTCACCTCGAGACCTTGTTTGGGTGCTCGTGTGTGCGGCAAGTTAAAACTAGTGATCTCAGTGCGGCTGAACGCGAGCGTAACCAGGCCATCACACGGCTGATTGTACAGAAAGGAATAGTTGTGATTTCAAAAGGCCGTCCCATATTCACTCGGATCAAGGAAAAGTTATCGATTATCACCCAGGCGTACTTTGCACAGGAAAACATGGGAGATTTCGGGATCTTGGATGTGTTGTACGACGACTTGCACCATACACTTGAGGTGACCGAGGTCAAGAAGGAGAGTGATAGCGAGGAGTATTTTGTGAACCTCCATCTTCGTGACTCTGTGTCCACATTCAACATGGAGTTTTTGCGCATCTTCAAGTGTTTGTTGTTGGAGAAGAAGGTGTTGGTGTTTTCCAACAACAACCTCGAAAAACTCACGCAGTTTCAGAACAATTTGATCTCGTTATTTCCTGGTCTTTTGGGTCACTTGGACTACCTGGGGTGTCCGCTTGCCGACTATAGTGAGAGTAATGGACCATTGCGAAGACCCGCGCTGTTGGTGACCACCAGCCGTGCGTCGATGCTTAGGTTCTATGGACTCCCGCTTCAGATCTTTAACACCAAGAACTCGTTCTGGAACCCGTACTTGCCGCTCCAGCAGTTGGATATGTTGCAGGTGCGCACGTTCATGGTGGGGTGCCTGAACCTATTGTTTGTGAACCTGGCCACCAAGTTCTCGGTGGATGTGGTGGTGAACTTGGATACCAGTGAGGTATCGTACCCTAAGGGACGGCCCGAGGAAATCACATTGAGTCACTCGGACAAGAAGTTTATTAATCGGTTGGTGCAGAGTACACGGAGCAGCGAGGACGAGTTTGCGGGGAGCGACGACTATATACGATACCAGTTTGAGGATTATTTGTCGCTGCTTGTGCTGAGTGTGCGGTACGCGCAGTATGTGGAGCGGTTCTCGCAGCCGCCGCCGGGGTTCGAGCTGGGGATGGGGGACTTTGCCGAGTTCCACAAGAGTTTTGTGGATAAGTGGCGCGAGACTGAGAATTACAGGATATGGAATATGACGGCAGATGAGTTTATATTTAATTTCGTGGACCCGGAACATGTGGGGAAGAAGATTGAGGAGGGTGGAGTCTACGAGAGTGTGAGTGGGTGGTTTAGGGGAATGGGTAAGGTGAAGGAGGTGAAGGATGTAAAGGAAGTGAAGGCCCAGAAGTTTATAGAGGAGGAGGAGGAAAAGGAGGAGGAGGGTGATGAGGAGGAAAAGAGTGGGGAAAGTGAAGGAAAGAAGAGTGGGGAGAGTGACATGAAGAGTGAGAGTGAAAAGAGTGAAAAGAGTGAGAAGAGTGAAGAGAAGAAGGGGTATTCGTTATGGGGATGGAAGTTGGGGAAGGAGTAGGGATTTAATAGAATGGGAATGCAATCCAATATCGAACGAAGTGAGATATTGGAGTGTATTAGTATCGTCAATAGAACAAGTGATATTGGAATGTATGATCGACAATATCGAACGAGTGATATTGGAGTGTATTAGTATCGACAATATCGAACGAAGTAAGATATTGGAGAAGTGAGATATTGGAGAAGTAGTATCGTCAATATAGAACGAGTGGTCTTGGGGTGCATTAGCGACAATGTCTCACTTCGTTCAATATTGAAGGAGTAGTATGGCCAATAAAAATTTCGAACGAGTGACATTGAAGTGTAGTATCAAGACCCGTGAAAAAAAGTTAGTGGTATCGTCAATGATATTGAGTGTATGAATAGTAGCAATCGAATATTGATGAATTGGTGTATGATAATAGGTGAGTGAAGTATCAGTAGTGTGGTAATCTAGGAAACGATGGAATGTATGAGTATCGTCATGAGTGAAATTAAGTGTGTGAGTACTGAGTCGTCTTGAAGTGTGGTAGGATAAGTGTTATAGAACCTTACAGATGTAGGAGCATTATATTATAGAACGAATAGTGAAGTAATCAATCTCTTGTTTCAGACTATCACTTCACCATATTCTTTGGCTGCGAAAAATTGCCATGCACAAAGCGACAGAATTTGGCCTCAATTAATTTACTACGTTTATGACTACAGACCCACTACAGACCCTTTTTATAGACCTTAATAGGGTTGACCCTTCTTGATAGACCATTAAGGGCTAACTCGTCTAGCAACATTTATTAGCCAAACTAGGACTCGACAAGCCAATACTCTTGATGTTCAGTAGACAGCGAACGTGGGTTTAGATTTACTTGTCCTCTCAACAATTTTGATGTACCATTTGAACTTTCAGCCGCACTATCTAGTTCAAAACCATTACTAGCATTTGAAGGAATTCAGCAGAACATGTACTAATGAGTATTGAGTAACATGTACATAAAAGCATGTGGTTTGACTGATAGAGTAAGCTAGACACCTCGTCAATCAAAATAAATGAACAAAGTGGGATGTTGATTTGTTGGTCAACGTAACTTTTGGGCTCCATCGCTTCTATCCAACTATTCATTTCTAGTCCAGATTTTCAGTCATTGTGGCTGCGAAAAGTGATCTCTTGTCTGAGTGTTTCATCTCCTTCATCGAATAATTCTTAGTACAGACATAGCAGCAAACGGTCCTTAGTAACAAACATAGTAACAAACTATGCAATTACCTTGGAATCAGTAGTGCTGGGGTTGATCAATCCGCCATATTAAGAGTGTTCAGAGTGTACATAGAAATGTGTCATGATATATTCGTGTTAATGTACATAAACACTCATTAGCAAAGCATGAGTGACTTGAGTAGTAAATAGTTGCTTCTTTACTGATTTAAACTTTGTCCTATTCCTTTTTCCAAAATGTCTGACATTTTCCAACATTTCCGAAATGTTCGCTAATTTCGCTAATTACACAAATATTCCTCAAGAGTGAGGCTTTGTTCTGGTATTTCAATGTTCTAGTGCTTGACACTCGTTAGAAGCCCTGAAAGATTACTAATGGCTCATCTCAAGGCTGTAGAAACGTCGAAAGATGAAGTAGAAGCGTCGAAAGATAAACTATTTGTTGAGACACTACACTCAATGTAGAACACTCAATATACTCAATGCTAAACACTCAATACACTCAATGTAAAAAACTCAATGTACAATGTTCAACACTCAAAAACAACAATTTCGCTGCGCTCAATTGTTGTCTCAATTGTGTCAATTGTGGTGTCTGTTGTGCCCTCCCATTCGTCAATTTTGCTGACAAATGTCGCCGTTAAATTGTTGCCTATTTGGGATAATGTCCGAGCGATAAGCCAACCATGACTTCCTCCCATCACTTCAGTCATGATGAAAGCACTATTTAGTGATATTTAGCTAGATAGTGTGTTAGTGATATTTAGTGGTGATATTAGTGGTGATATTAGTATTTAGTGATATTTAGGTTCGCACAATCTCGCTGCGCTCGATTGTGATAATTGTGATAATTGTGCGTTCAATTTTTCATTTCCTTATCATGGAACACCTCGAATACAACACCCACTACGTGGGGTTCCACAACATCTACGGGCTCCCGTTCCTGTGGCTATATACTACGAACTCTACTTCGCCCACTACTAAACCAAGTCCACACCATAATCCCTACCCATCTCCCTTGGGATGCTCTACCGCATGGGGACCCTTGGACCCCCATTACTACGACATCACGCCGTGTTTCCAGGCCGCGGTTCTTGCTGCCACCAGCGCGCTCTTTGTCGTGGTGGGCACACACGAAGTTTACCGCCTCAAACACGCCAAACTAGTGGCAAACCGCACCAATTGGTCCACCTACGCCAAGTTGCTCTTAACCGCCACCCACGCCGTCATTCAGCTTTTGCTGATCCCACATGCCCCAGCAGGCATCCCCTCGACAGCTGCGTCTGTCAACGCGGCAGCCGCTTTGGTGCTAGTGGCAATTGTCTACTTGGACACGCTCAAGTCGCGCATCCCAAACGGCCCTGCCCTCCTCTACCTTTTGGGTCAGGTGATCTTTCACGTGGTGCGCTACCTGAGCGAGTACTTACGTAAGCATGCACACACCACGTACGCTGTGCTCACGCTGTTTGGCGCATTTTCCAGTCTCTTTTCGCTCTTGGTGTGCTCTGTTGCACCCAAGGCCAAGGGGTTTGTTGCGGCCGAGTCGCCAAGGGACCGTGCAAACGTGTTTTCGAGACTCACGTTCACGTGGATGGGGCCGTTGATGAAAAAGGGTTATGTGCAGTACCTTAGAGCACTGGACCTCCCTCTTCTTCCACGTGCGATCCGCGCTAGTGCCACACGTGCGCAGTTTTCACGTGAGTGGAAGAAGAGTGCGCATCCCTCGCTTGTGCTTGCGTTGTCGCGTGCGTTTGGGTGGCCGTTTGTCATTGGCGGAGTGTTCAAGGGATTGCAGGATGTGCTTGGATTTGTTCAGCCACAGCTTTTGCGTCTTTTGATCAATTTCGTGAATGATTACAGTGAGGCGCGCGACAAGGGCGAGCCAATTGCGCTCACGCGAGGTCTTTACATTGCGAGTGCCATGTTTTGTGTTTCTGTGACGCAAACCGCGTGTCTCCACCAGTACTTTGAGCGGGCATTTGAGCTTGGGATGAAGTTGAAGAGTTCGCTTACTTCTGTGGTGTACAACAAGGCGCTTGTTTTATCGAACGAGGCACGCAGTGCTTCTAATACCGGAGACATTGTCAACATTATGAGTGTGGATGTACAGAGACTCCAAGACCTTGTTCAGAACCTCCAAATCATATGGTCTGGTCCGTTCCAGATTGTGATTTGTCTTTATTCGCTCCATGGCCTTTTGGGAAATTCGATGTGGGCAGGAGTGTTTATTATGGTTGTGATGATTCCGCTCAATGGAGTCATTGCCAAGGTTCAAAAGCGTCTTCAAAAGACGCAAATGGGGTACAAGGACGAAAGGTCACGGTTAATCAGTGAGATTTTGAGCAACATCAAGCTGCTCAAGTTGTATGCGTGGGAACCCGCATACCTCCAACGTCTCCGTACTGTGCGTAACGAAAAGGAGCTCCGTAACCTCAAAAAAATGGGTATTTGGCTGGCGTTCATGACATCGACATGGAACTTGGCCCCCTTTTTGGTGAGTTGCTCTACGTTTGCGCTCTTTGTGCTCACGCAAAAGCGTGCACTTTCGACTGAAATTGTCTTCCCTGCGCTCACTTTGTTCAATCTTCTTACCTTCCCACTTGCAGTGGTACCCACAGTCATTACGTCTGTTGTTGAAGCGCAAGTTGCAGTTGACCGTTTGACCAACTTTTTGACTAGCGCGGAATTGCAACCTGATGCGGTTGTACATGCCCCCCGTGCGCAAAGCATTGGCCAGACCGCCGTTAGTGTTGAAAACGGAACGTTCCTCTGGTCCAAGGCCGAGGGCGAGTCCAACTACAAGGTTGCGCTTCTGAGAATCAATTTGGTTGCACGTAAAGGTGAGCTTCACTGTATTGTTGGACGTGTTGGATCCGGTAAGTCTTCTGTTATCCAGGCGATTCTCGGAGATTTGTACAAGTTGGACGGACTGGTGACTGTGCACGGTACTGTGGCATATGTTTCGCAGGTTGCGTGGATCATGAATGGAACTGTTAAGGATAATGTGTTGTTTGGCAAGAAGTACGACGAGTGTTTCTACAACCACGTGCTCAAGGCATGTGCGTTGGACGTTGACTTGCGTTCGCTTCCAGACGGCGACCAAACGGAGGTTGGGGAAAAGGGTATTTCGTTGAGTGGAGGTCAAAAGGCACGGTTATCGTTGGCCAGAGCAGTTTACGCCAGGGCAGATGTGTACTTGTTGGACGATCCGTTGAGTGCAGTGGACGAACATGTGGGGAGACACTTGACTGACCATGTGATTGGACCCAAGGGAATGTTGCGTTCCAAGTGTGTGATTTTGGCAACCAACAACATCAAGGTGTTGAGAGTGGCTGGAATGGTTCATATGGTTGGGGAGGGCAGAATGTTGGAACAGGGGACCCCAGAGGAGATTTTGAAGAAGGAGGGAAGTAGATTGAGGAAGTTGATTGAGGAGTATGCGCCGGAGAGAAAGGAAGAGGAGAGTGGAGAAAAGATTGAGGATAAGAAGACTGAGAAGAAGGATGAGAAGAGAAAGGAGGAAAATAAGAAGGAGATTGAGGAAACAAGAAAAATCGATCAACAGGCTAAAGCTATGGGTACGACTGAAGAAGGTGTTGAGGTTGAGGGTGCTATGGAAGGAGGAGAAACCGAAGCTGACGCTTCGGGTTCTGCTTCTCTTTCTAGCGCCGACCTCTGCAGCGAAAGTGAATTCGAACTCAACAGTGAAGCCCCCTCCGACGAGGAGTACGGTGCCTCCACTCCCGAACCCGAAAGTAGTCGTGCCGAACACATGGAACAAGGTAAAGTCAAGTGGAATGTTTACCTTGAGTATGCCAAAGCATGTGGAGTTGGTGTCACACTAGTCTTTTTATCGTGTACTGTTCTTGCCAATATCATTATGGTTGGATCCAATGTGTGGCTCAAGCACTGGTCTGAAGTGAATACTCGCTATGGATACAACCCCAATGTCCCCAAGTATGTTGGAATCTATTTCCTTCTTGGAATTGGGTACTCCATCACTGTTCTCCTTCAAATATCGTTTATGTGGGTGTACTGTACCATTAATGGACTGACCAAACTCCACGACAATATGGCCGTGAGTGTGTTCCGTGCCCCCATGTCGTTTTTTGAAACCACCCCCATTGGCCGTGTTCTCAACAGGTTCTCGAACGATGTGTACAAGGTGGACGAGATCTTGGGCCGTGTGTTTGGTATGTTCTTCACCAACCTGACCAAGGTTGTGTTCACCATTCTTGTGATTTCGTTTTCGACGTGGCAGTTCATCTTTGTCATGTTGCCTCTCAGTGTGTTGTACATTTACTACCAGCAGTACTATATGCGTACTTCCCGTGAACTCCGTCGTTTGGACCTGGTTTCACGTAGTCCCATCTATGCCAACTTCCAGGAGTCCCTTACTGGAGTGCTGTTGATCCGTGCTTATGGCCAAGAGGAGCGTTTCAGAGTCATGAATGAAAACCGTGTTGATCAAAACATGGCAGCGTACCACCCTGCCATCAATGCCAACCGGTGGTTGGCAGTTCGTCTTGAGTTTCTTGGATCTGTCATCATTTTGGCAGCCGCTGGTATTTCCATCCTCAGTTTATCGTCTGGCCACCTCAATGCCGGTCTTGTTGGATTGTCTGTGTCGTACTCTCTTCAAATTACGCAATCACTCAACTGGATTGTGAGAATGACGGTGGAGGTTGAAACAAATATTGTTTCAGTTGAAAGAATCATGGAGTACTCGGAGTTGCCATCGGAAGCCCCGGAAATTGTGGAACTGAACAGACCCGCTGCCGACTGGCCCTCGAGGGGAGAAATTGAGTTCAAGGGGTACCTGGCCCGGTACAGACCCGAGTTGGATCTTGTGTTGAAGGATATCAACTTGGACATCAAACCCCGTGAAAAGATTGGAATTGTTGGAAGAACGGGTGCTGGTAAGTCTTCGGTGACATTGGCGTTGTTCCGTATTATTGAGGCTGCCGGTGGTGAAATTGATATTGATAGACTCAATACTTCGTCGATTGGACTTGCTGATCTCAGACAAAAGCTTTCGATTATCCCACAGGATTCTCAGGTTTTAGAGGGCACGATCAGATCGAATTTGGACCCTACGGAAAGTTATGGTGACGACGAGGTCTGGAGGGCCTTGGACTTGTGCCACTTGAAGGATCACGTGTTGAAGATGTATGCCGAACAGGGCGGTGAGGGGTCGGCGCTCAATGCGACGGTGCACGAGTCTGGAGCCAATCTTTCGATTGGACAGAGGCAATTGATGTGTTTGGGACGTGTTTTGCTTAAATTGGCCAACCTGAATGTGCTTGTGTTGGACGAGGCCACTGCGGCGGTGGATGTGGAGACAGACAAGATTTTGCAGGAGACCATCAGGAAGGAGTTTAAGGATAAGACGATTATCACGATTGCACACAGATTGAATACGATTATGGATTCGGATAGAATTGTGGTGTTGGAGAAGGGAGAGGTGGCGGAGTTTGACAGGCCGGAGAAGTTGTTGGAGAGTGGGGGGTTGTTTTATTCGTTGGCGAAGGAGGGGGGGTTTGATAAGTGAACAAACAACGAACGGTAACAAAAATGAGCGAAGCGAGTTGTTGTTAAAGTGAGTTGTTTGTCAGCGCTTTTTCGAGCGAGTAACACAACTCGCGAAGCGAGTTGTGTTACGAGTGAGTTGTTCCAATCGAGCGTATTTGTACGAAAGGTGGTTCGCTTATTTATCGATTTTCAACTACCCTCCACCAGTATTGGTCAAACATACACCTTTACTCTCCACCATGATGAGATGTGATTGTTTAAAAAATCAGCAGTGGCTGCGAAAAATAATAAGTAGATAGTTTTGAGATTAGATATATGATTAGATGGTGTAGATCAACATTGAGCATAGATGAGCGAAGCGAATCTATGCGATCAGTGCCTACTCAGTGAGTTACTCAGTAGTTAATTGGTAGTTAATTAGCAGTCAATTAGCAGTCAATTAGTCAGTGAAGGAATGAGATGAGCGAAGTGCGGATGAGGGAGCGAAACTGAAAGATTCAACGATCCGTGAATGAGTTGAAAATCATGACACATTTTACAAAAGGAAATGATGACCTCACTACTTTCGTGGATACAAACTGATTGCTTTTTGTATTTTTGTTTGCACTCAGGCAACACTCATACCCGCTACAGTAAAACAACACCTTATTCCGCAAAAAAGTAGGGATGGTTCAATTACATTAATAAGTCAGTGATGGTGGTTATCGTGGATAATGTGAATTTGCGTTCATGATATTATGCTGGCTGCGAAAAATGGGAGGATCAAGCCACATTGTAAACACTTTTAAGGCACCATAACATTTTTAAGGCATATCTGCTCTGATCTTTCCTAATGCTGTACCTTGAAGACGGCTTATACTTTGTGATCGCAATTGAGCGACATTGAGGGTGCGTCCAGTTGTTTAGGCACCCACCTAGCAGGGTTGAATGTAAATTGATAAATACTTCGTGTGTCTGTTCACAGAATGAGCGTGCACCCGGTTGAGCGAAGACTGCCACTAGTTTCTTCCAACCAAGCTTGGCCCAGTTCAAATATAACATCTCCACTCAATCGTCACTCAACATGAAGTGGAGTGATGATAATTATGATGAGTGTCTTGTATCCCCGATTTCCACGAAGAATTTTCTTAGAGGTCGAAATCGGCTCATTTCACTTTGTTCAAACCCTCCTGCATTTTTTTTCGCAGCCATTACAGAGAGTAGCGATACTTGAAAGCAAATTGTGAGATGGTGGGTGGGGACTAGTATACTTGGGGTGGAAACCATATGAGATGCTGCAAAACAGATAAATGTACATAGATACAAGACCACAAGTACTACGATCTCGCTCAATTGTTAACATAGGTACAGAACCAGATAAGAATCTGGTAAGTTACCAAATTCGTTAGTTAATATAGTTGTGGATAGACACTCTCTGATGGGAATGTATTTGCCAACTTTATGATATTTGTAGAATCACCCTAGTTGGAAATTCGCTCCACTTTTGTGAATGGCTGCGAAATGTTCAGCCGATAATCACTGCATTTTAATATAGTCCAACTGCTGCTAGTTGGTATAATGTTAACTATTCAGGCTAAGGATTTGGATCGAGTTCGGTCAGATAAGGTTATTCAGTCATAGTAGGCGGTGGTACATACCCACAATTGGCAGGATTGTTCACGCAGTCTACAGTGAAGTGGCTCGATGAACTCAACCAAGAGTCAATTGAGAGTATGAAGGGAGCTCAAGTGGTCCACCATCCCCATTCTGTTCCACTAACTGTCCACTATATTAGGCATTCTTGCTCATTAACTCACTTTATCTTACAATTCACCACTCTCTCAAGAGTCACCTCGCTTATTGAACATTCACTTAGTCTTATTCCAAGAATTTCCTCACTTATTGAACATTCACTTGGTCTAATTAGTCAAGCATTTATTCGAGCATTTATTCGAGCTACTCATTTACTCATTCACTCAAACATTGACTAAGCATTTACTCAAACATTGACTAAGCATTTACTCATTTACTCAAGCATTACTAATTCACTACTCAAGCATTCACTCAAGCATTCACTTCGCTCATGCTTTCGTATCATGCTTTCGTTTCATTTCGTACCTTTATTCCTATCTATAATACATATGAAGAAGAAAGTGAGAATCAGGCAAGATGGGTATCTAAGCCCTCAACCATGTTAAGATTCGGTCATATCTGACCTTCCCCAATCAGTTGTCAGTCACAATTTTCTAGCCGATTCAATCGAGATTCTCAAGTCGAGAAATTTCACTCAACTATCCAGTCCCATCGTGCTCGATTGTGCTTTTTGATAAGTTTCTCAACGGACCGAGATTGTATGAAGTCGTGCGTATCACTAACTTACAATCGAACAATTTCACTTGACAGTTTTTGTAAAATCAACGATTATGTCACTTGACATTTTTTTTGCACAATCAGTGGACTTGATTGTGCTAATTTCGACTTTGCAAATCGAGCGATTAAATCATTTGACCATCTCAGTCTTGCACAATCGAGCAATGCTCGATTGTGCTGTTCTATCTCAAATAAATCTCACAACCACAATCTCGCTTCGCTCAATTGTGCTCGATTGTGTGATTACTGCTTCCTCTCATTCATCTCCCTCGCCCACTTATACAAATCCCTCCTCAATCTATCCGCCCTCACAATCCCCCCCCTAATCCCCATCAAGTTCTTGACATACTCATGCTGTCTCTGAATACTCACCTGCAAATAATTGACCAAATCATCCTTCAAGTTCACCAACTCATCGTCCAGCTCAAACAGAAGATGATGGCGCTCATATCTCTTGAGTGTTTCCGGAAGTGCAAAAAAAGGATCTTCCTCGTTTTTAACATGTTCATTCTCAGTATTCTTTTTCTTCTCAGTATTATCATTCTTCCCACTCTCATTCTTCTCATCCTTCTCATTCTTCTTCTTTTCTGCCAACCCATGATCATAATCCTCCAAACCCAAGTTTTCATCCAACAAGTACCACCAGTCCTCACCATTCAACACCTGGAGCAACTTGTTCAACCAATTGAGGTTATTCTGTTCCACCTCAATCAACTCTATGAGATCCGACGCCATGTAGTTGAGCACCTGCAGCTTGTACGTTTTCGAGATGGCCGGGTGCGACACGATTTCCAGCGGGTGGTTCAAGGGCGATAACATTTCCGCGAGTTTGATGGACTTGAGCGGATGTTCCTCGTCGGAACTGGAGTCGGCATCCTCGCCGTCGCCGTACATCTCGTTCCACTTGCGCTTGCTACGCGCATTGTCGCGCTCGATGCGCTCGTTGGTGAGCGTGAGGTAGTTGTGGCCGTTGTAGTCCACGACTTTGGTGTGGAGCGCATCCAGCAGCATGGAGGGCATGTCGAGCTTGCGGTTGCGGTTCATGCTGCCTGCGGCCTCGGGCTCCTCGTCGGCCCGAAGAAGCGCAGACTTGAACCGGTTAATGACTTCGAGAGATGTGCTGTCGAGCATAGAGAATATTACTCAAGACAAACAACTGTAGACACAAACTGTAGACAAACACTGTAGTAAAGTGTAGAAAAGACGTAAACTGTAAAAGAGAGTATATAAAGTGTAAAATAGAGTACTATAAACTGTAAAGAAAAGACAAGATAAACTCAAAAGAGAGGGTATATAACCTGTAAAAAGAGAGTATATAAACTGTAAAAGAGAATTGTACAAACTGTAAGAAGGAGTCTACAAACTGTAGAAAAGATGATCTACAAACTGTAGAAAAGATGATCTACAAACTGTAAGAAGAGTCTACAACTTGTAAAAGAGTATACAACTTGTAAAAGAGAAACTGTAGAGTCTACAATCTATAAAATGCAACACACATCCTCAACCCACAACCTTAAAATCTACTCCAAACACTTTAAATGACTGCCCACTACATGACTACTCGCCCATCAAGTTTCTGTACTCTTGTTTACTCTAGTGCTCGTCTCACTCTCTACTCTATCCTATCCTACTATACTCTACACTAGTGTACTCAACCTTCTCCCTACCCTCTCTACTCTCTCTCTCTGTATGCTGCTGCCCCAATTACCAATCGTGTATCATCGATGAATGAACATACTCGCCTTGCCAGTCCATGTCGGTGCTGGGACGGACCATTAAGGTTGCGCAATGCCCACCTGAAACTGTAAATCCAACCTGTAAATCTGAAACCGATGCACGATTTTTAGTGTGGCAACTACGGGGCTTCATCATACCAGACCATCTGGAGAGATACTGAGATAAAGAAAACGATAGGTTAATAGGTTAAGGATTGAATAAGGATTGATAGGATAGGAAAGGATCAGATAGGAAAGGACAAGATAGGAAAGGATCAGATAGGATAAGATAAGGATCAGATAAGACAGGACAGGATAACACATAAAAGGATTGGACAGGATTGGATAACAGGACAGGATTGGACAGGATTGGATACGACACAACACAACGACCACTAAACGCTCCTTCTTAGATACCATTTTTTGACGCTAACATACCCGCAGTGCCGAAAAATCAGTATCGAGGATCAATAATAAGATAGTTAGTTCTACTAGACTACATAGAGGGAAGTACAAAAGCTACTACAAAAGTACTACTACTACTTATACTACTACTTATACTACTACTACTTTGACTAAAGTACTTCAAGTGTACTAATAAAGTAGTACTACTAGAACTTCAAGTACTACTATACTACCCAAGTACTACTACTCTACTACTAGTACTAGTATTACCGAAAAGTCAAGTACTAAAGATACTAAAGTACTCTACTACAGTTATTCTACTACAGTGCTAAAGTACTTCTACTACTAAAGTAATATCAAAGTACTTCTACTACTTAAGTTCTACTACTAGTACTTTTACTAATCTACTAAAGTACTACTCTAGTACTTCGTACTAGAATACCAAGTCTACTTAACTACTACTCTAGCACTTCGTGCTAGAATACCAAGTCTTTTGTACTACTCTAGCACTTTGTGCTAGAATACCGGGATGTCTCTCTCAATATACTTTGCCCACAATGGAACCTCCCTCACCATCCCCAAACCCATTCGGTTCCACAAACAACAGGACTTTAAACAATTTGTCCTGGAACTGTTTGGGATCCCCGAAGGGGCTGTGTTTTTACTTACCAGCTACGGACTTCGTCTCAACTTCAACATGGTGAATGATCTCGATGAAGTGTATGTTTTCGACAAGCGGTGGTTCAACAACAGCGATGTGGCCTCCCACGTGAGTGGAGGCACCTCCAAACAAGTGAGTACGCAAATATCCGTGATGTTTACGTCTCTCAATCTTGTGCTCCTCTTTTGCTCGAATTTCATCAACGAGACTGAAAAGCCGTTTGAAAACTACTTTAGTCAAGTCAAGTTGATGAGTCTCAAGACACTCCATGGAACATGGCAGGACCGGCTCAAGACCCTTGCTGCGATGCCAGATGTTGAAATTGCCCTGCGAAAAGTGAGGTTAGTGGACATGTTGGACGAGGACGGTTTGAGAAAGAGTGCTGACTATATCAAGGAGTACCTCCCGTTGGTGATAGCAAGGTTCAACGAGATGAATGATGAGTTGAAGGAGTTGAACGAGGGGAAAAAGGATGTGGACAAGCAAATTGAGGCACTTCGTAAGGAGTCAATGGAGCGGTTTAGAGAGAAGGGCGAGAGTGAGGAGTACTTGAAGAGTCTCCTTGAGTTTAAGGAGGAATTGGCTACGAAACTGAGGAAAGTCTTGAATACAGTAGCGTCGTTGCAGCTCCAGAATGTGAAGGTGCAGGAGAAGTTGAAGGGAATGACAGAGGAAAAGAGGAGGAGCAAGAAGACTGATGAAGCAAAAGATAAAAGAGGTTCAGACTTGAAGGATAGAACAGATGGTGACCAAAAGAATGACATGAAAGATGAGTCAAGAGGAGATTCAAAAGAAAGAGATTCAAAAGATAAAGACTCCAGGAATGAGGAAATCTCATTTTCTACCCTCACCTCAATAAAACAACATGAAGATTATCTTTCACTTACTATTGATCTACCCCTTCTTTTTGGACTTCTTCTTATTGAAATGAGGAGGGAACGAGAATGGGCCGACTACTTTTCCAACGGTATCATTACACACATTTCCGAGCAGCTCAGCAGTATTGGGGAACACGAGCGCAAGTTCCGTCGTATTTGGCTCCTCAAACTCGGCAAACTGTTGGGGCGCCTCAACTACCAGTGCCTTGGGGCACAAGAGTGCAAGCTCCATGTTGCGCTCCCCAATGTGGAAGTGTCGCTCAGTGGTCAAAATGGCACGCTTTTCGAGCACTTGCACGGGTTGGATATCCAGCGTGAAGATATCAAGCGGTACCTCGAGGTGATGGGCAACAAGCTCTTGAACAAGACGTATAAGGACTTGATCAAGAGTACAAATAACTTGAAGACAATTACGGAAATGGTTAATCTGTTGAGTCTGGTGGAGAGAGAGGAGGATGAGGGGGTGGAGGAGATGGAACGGAAAGACTCGAGTAATTTGACGGTGATATCTGATTTGAGACTGAGAATACGAATGTTGGAGAATCTCTTGCACCAGCAAAAGTTACGGAATTTGCAGAGTTGGCCGGTGAATGGGACAACAAATACCCAGAGTAGTTTGCTAGTGAATGGGTGGGGGAGAGAAAGAGAAGGGGAAACAGAAGGAAAGGATGAAAGAATAGGTCTTCTGGAAGTTCTAGAAGAAAGAGAGGAAGGAAAAGAGAAGAGAGAAGGACAGGAAGGAGAAGAAAAAGAAGAAACAGAAGAAACGGAAGCAACGTATCTTGAAAGAAGGTTTCTGGGAGAGCGTGGTGAAAACGAAGGAAATCTTGGAAATCTTGGAAATCTTGGAACTGGAAACCTTGGAAACCTTGGAAACCTTGACAGAAGGTTTCTGGAAAATATCAAAGGAAAACGACTTCTGGAAAGAGAGGGTCTTGACAAAACCAGTTCATCACGTCAAAGTGCATTGGGACGACTTGAAGGATACCGAAACAGTTATGTTTCGATCGATAGCCGTCGCACCTCGTACAGTCCCTCGTATAACCCGACCCAACTTTTGCGGTCGCTGTACCAAAAGACCGACTCGATCTTGGACTCGTCGGTTGTGGATAAACACCTTGACAATATACGATTGCGGCGGGAGTTATCTGAGATCAAGGACCGGTTCAGGGAGGAGATTGAACGGTTGGCCAAGGAGCTCGTGTTGTTGGAGGAGCAGTCCAAGAGAGACCGTCAAGTGTGGGAGGAAAAGGAGAGTCAGTCCTCGGTCCAGATCCAGATTCTCCAGGAGGAACGTGAGAGATTGAAGGTCAAGTGGAATGAGGAGATGGAAAAGTTGGAGACTAAACTGAGGAATGAGGGTGAGTTGTTATTGGAGGAGTGGAAGGAGAGGTTGGAGAGAGAGAGAGAGAGGGAGCGGGTGGGGTTGGAGAAGGAAAAGAAAGAGTATATGGAGAATGTGGAGAGGGAAAAGAAAGAGTATGAGGATGCTTTGGAGAGAGAAAAAGCTTTTTTAGAGAAGGATAAGAAGGACCTATTGACTAAGGTTGAGGAGAAAAACTTTGTTATTGGGGAAAAGAATGTGTTGTTGAGTGAAAAAGATAGGGAGATTGATAAGCGGGAGGAGGAAAAAGATGAGTTGAGGAGAGAAATGGATAGGATGAAGAAAGAGTTTGAGCGTGAAAAGGAGCGGATGAGGATGGAGTTTGAGCTGGAAAAGGACGGTTTGAGAAAGGAGTTTGAAGAGGAGAAGGTGACTACCAAGGAAGAGTGGGATAAGGTTGCAGCTGCCACCAAGATTCAGTTTGAGAAGGAAAAGGCAGAGATTCGGATCAATTTTGAGCAGATGAAGATGAATTTCGAAAAGGATTTGGATGCTACAACGTCGTCGGAAGATTTATCTGCGATTATTTTACAGCTTAGGGAAGAACTTCAGGAACTGTTGGCGATGAAGGCGGACCTTCTTTCGAACATGCTGGCGAAGGAACAGGAGTTCCAGCAAGAACGCAAGACTTTGGAGGATGATATCAAGAATGTACAGGCGCAGTTGGAGGAAAAGACGGACGACTACGAGAACTTGATGGAGATGAAACAGACCCAGGAATTGGAGGGAGAAGATTTGAGGAAGGAACGTGAAGAGTTGAAGGAAGCGAACGAAACACTCCGCAAGAGCGAGGGAATGTTGACCAAACGTATCAAGGGTTTGGAGAAGGACCAAAAGTTGTTGAAGGGTATCATTGAGGAGTTGGAGAGGGACGAGAAGTCGTGGAAGACCAAGATTGAAAAGTTGGAGGCAGAGGAGGTGGAGATGACAAGACGGATGAAGGAACTCGAGGAGAATGATGTTTCGCTCAAGAGCAAGATTGGGGAGCTTGAAGAGTACGAGGTCTCATTAAAGAGTAAAATTGAGGAACTCGAAAGCAATCACAAGACTTTGGAAAGTGCCCACAAGACCTTGCAGAGTGAGCATTCGACAGCCAAGAACAAGTGGGGGGATTTGGAGGAGACACACAATTTTGTGGTGGGAAAGAATGAAATCTTGCACAGAGAGATTGAAAACCTCGAGAAGGAACTCACAAAGTTCAGGAGTGCGGTGGATAAGCGAGTGGGGGACGACGAGAGCGTACACATGTCTTATGTGTCGTGTTTGACAAAGGTTGTGGCGGAGTTGGTGGATGCCAACTACACGTACTTTGTGGAGATATGTCTTGTGTTGGAGTCAATGGGGCTCTTGTTGACAAAGGACGGCGAGGTGTACAGGATTCTGAGAGTGAAGGGATTGAGAAATAAGAAGGATGCAGAGGCGCCTACACTGACAGTAATCAAGGAGGTGGAGGAGGCAAAGAGGAGGGTTATTGGGGCCTTGAGTGGTTTGGAGGGGGGAGGAGGAAGTGGAGGGAGAAATGGAGGAAAGGAGAATGGAGAAAATGGTAGAAAGGAGAATGGAGAAAGGAAGGAGAATGGAAAGGAGAATGGAAAGGAGAATGGAAATGAAAAAGAAAGGAGCGAAAAACATGGAGAACTTTCCACCCTTACACACACCCTCCACACCTTCTTAGACGCCGTGTGCTTCAAAAACGTTCACCTTGACGAGGACGAAACGTCTGCGCATTTCTTTTTGCGGGCAATATCCAAGAGATTCAAAGACGTGGAGGGCTTTGCCAAGCTCCAGACCAAGGAAAACAAGAGCAAGCAACAGGAACTCGTCAAGTTGCAGAACCGCATCAATTCAAAGATATCCATGAATGGGTTTACAAAAGGAGATCTTGTGTTGTTTTTACCAACACGGATCGACAGGGACACGGAAAAGGACGACGATATCCAGCCGTGGGCGGCCTTTAATATTGGGGCACCGCACTACTTTTTGGACGCGAAGGAAAAGTCCAATAAGGCGTGGATGGTGGGGAGAGTGGAGGATATCGAGGAGCACCATGTGACGGAGGATAATCATGGGGATAAGAGGGAGAATCCGTTCCAGTTGAGTATTGGGGTGTTGTGGTATTTGGTGAGGGCGTCGGAGGCTAATCGATAACCCACGATAATTGAGCGCAGCTCAATTGTGAGATGAGTAAATTTGTTAATAGGGTAGGGACAGTACATGTATGAGAGTACGTAATTGTAGAACAATCGAGCGAAGCGAGATTGTTGGTGAATGAAAATAGCGAGTGGTACAATTGAGCGAAGCGAAATTGAGCGCAAGAAAATTAAGCGAGTGGTGAAAGAATATAAAAATTGGACAAAACATGGCTACATTTCCAGTCAGAAAAGTTGACTGCCTAGTTTTTAATTAGTTTTCCCTGTCCCTCGTTATTGTACCAATTTTACTAAGTACGTCAATTTTCTCACTTGTGAACCTCAGCTAGCAAACTTAATCAACAACGTAGAGGTACTTTTCCAATAATTAGATTGCTCAACATCGCATTCACCAGTATTACTTTTGTCCTGTGGCTGCGAAAAAAAAAAAAAACGAGGGTAAACTTGCTTGTGAAGTTACCTGAAGTGAAGCTGAATATCTGAGGGAGTGTAGTTGAGTGTATGAGGGAGTGTAGTTGAGTGTATGAGGAAGTGAAGTTGAGTGTATGAGGAAGTGAATTTGAGTGTCTTGCATCTATGATCGAATTAGGTCATACTGTTTGTATCGTAACAACTACGATGATTTATCTTTTCATGCTCTTAGCTGACGAACGAGAATGAGCAAAGCAGGTGGTTGATTAGGTGATGAGTACTCAATCACCAAAAACGTACCAGGAGTTGTAAGCTCTTGAATGTATAGTGGTAGAACTTGTTCTTACTTGACTCTAGATACTTGTTCTTACTTGACTCTAGATACTTGTTCTTACTTGACTTCGAGATACTTTACTTGGCTGCTAGATACTGGAAACTCTTCACTTGAATTGCTAAATACTAGTTTATTCTTTATTACTTGATTCGCTCCGCTCATCTTCGCCCATCTCCCATTTTTCGCAGCCAATTTCATGCGTAATTGAGAGGGTGGATGCAACTACGATGTAGAATAAACAACAATTAATAGCAATTGTTCTCTTTTTCTTCACTACACTCAACAACTCACTTCGCTCGTTGTTAATTTGCATCACTCAACAACTCGCTTCGCTCGTTGTTTAGCTCGTACGTAAATTTCAGACCCGCTTACCCCCACCAAAAACACCTTCCAGAACACATTTTGATACGCAAAAGCTACCATCCTACTTGGAGGAATGTTTCTGACGATCCCGTAAAGTACGAACGCCTCATGTCATCTTGTGGTGGAGATAAACAACACCTTGTAAAGATGTCAGTATGCAAAAAGCAGCCATTTGAAAAAAGGATAGCTGATCCTCATATACTTGGAAAACTTCGAAAACACCTTCTATCTGGTTCATGGTCTATCTGAACTTGATCTATTTCTTCAAATTAAGTCACATGAAAATGTCACATTGCATTCACTGGGCATTCAGAGAAACGGCATGAATGTCAAAATTTGAAGGTGCATGTTCATTGACGGTTGGAGTGAAGTTTCGTTAGTTTAACAGGACTACTTGATGAGATTGCCCTTTCAAGATTCTCACCAAGTAACAAGCACATGTTACTTATATCGACATTCCATTAGTGTTCTTTTGGTTTTCTATTCAACTACTGACCGTTATATGAACATTTGGGCTCATTATTCTTCAACTGTTCTGCTTCAATGTTCTCTTTTCAATGTATTTCTATACTTCAATGTTATAAGTGACCATACATCGAACAGCTTCGCTAAATGTTCTTGCAATTTATTACTGTCCACTATCGAAATTTCGCTCAAGTTCAATTATTTTCAATGGTGTGATTGTAAGCATCAAAAATTCCACTTACTCAATGTTCTCTCAATAACATTTCAGTTCAAACATTTCACTTCGCTCAATGTTCTTCCATCTGCTACTCAAAATATATTCTGTCCATTTTTCTCAAATGTTCAACCGTCTAACATTTCGCTCGCTAAATATTTTCAATGGTACATTACTGTACATTATATCGAACATCTCGGTTGTGCCTCGCTGAAATGTTCAACTGATATCGAACATTTCGCTTCCTTAATGTTCTCTTAATTTTTTTTACTTAAAAATACATTACTGTCCATTCGAACATTACATACATCGAACATTTCGGTCAATGTTCTCTCAATGTTCTCTCAATGTTCTCTCAATATTCTTCAATCATTATCTATGTCGCATCTAACATTTCACTTCAAACATTTCCTTCAAAGATTTCGCGAAATGTTTGAAGGGTAATGTTCTCGCATGTTCTTAAATATCTGAATAGATCATATCACTTCGAACATTTCACTTGGAAAATTTCGCTCAATAATCTCGCTCTCACAAATGTTCTCTCATGCTCTTAATTATCCGGATTGAACATTCCTTCGAACATGAGCGAGAACATTGAGCGAAGCGAGATGTTCTCGCTTATGTTCAAAGGAATGTCTATTCCGCCACATTCTCAAACAAATAACTCACACTCTCCCCATTATGCAACCTCCTTATCGCCTCCGCCAACGTTCCACTAATATCAATAATCTCTATTCTATCACAAGCAGCAACCTTCCCCTCCAACGGCATCAGATTCGTACACACCACCTTGTCCAAACGCGACGTATTGATCTTTTCTATTGCGCTCCCCGAGAACACACCGTGTGTGATCATCGCAATCACCTTTTGCGCCCCGTGCTCCAACAAAACATCCGCCGCCTTGCAAAGCGTGCCGCACGTGTCGGCCATGTCGTCCACCAAAACACACACTTTTCCCGTGACATTTCCCACAAGAACCATACGCGAGACCTCGTTCGCCTTCTGGCGCTCCTTGTGGATAAGGGCAAAGTTCACGTCCAACTTGTCGGCAATCAGCGCCACGCGCTTGGCCCCGCCGGCGTCCGGCGATACGATGATTACGTCATTGCTTACATCAGCAAAATTATCGCGGACCCAGCGCAACACCAAGGGCTCTGCGTACAAGTTGTCGACCGGGGCCCTAAAGAAGCCCTGGATTTGCGAGGCGTGGAGGTCCATGGTGATGACGTGGTCGCAGCCTGCTGTTTGGAGGAGATTTGCGATGAGTTTGGCGGTGATGGGGGCACGCAGTTTGTCCTTCTTGTCCTGGCGAGCGTAGGGGAAGTTGGGGATCACGGCGGTGATACGACGGGCGCTTGCGATTCGACAGGCGTTGACAATGATGAGGAGTTCCATTACAAAGTTGTTGATTTCCTGTTCACCGCACCCGGTCTGGATGATGTAGACGTCCTCATCGCGGACGGATTCGCCAACAGCGACGGCAGTTTCTTTGTTTGTGTACTGGAAGGCGCCCACACGGGCGAGGTGGATGCCGAGTTTGTTAGCGACGAGCTCAGAGAGCTTGGGATGGGAGTTTCCGGAGATGAGACGGATGGAGTTGGGGGATTTGTGGGACATGACAGGAGCAACAGGAGCGTAGCGACTGTTGCGAAAAAAGAAGATCAACGCAGCAGGAGCAGCAGGAGCGTAGCGACTGCTGCGAAAAAATATCAGTATTCATCGGTAATTTTAGCGACATAGAAAAAATTAGTGAACCCTGAAAAAATATAGCGAGGAAATAGCGATAGAAAGTGAGATGTTAGCGAGAGAAAGTGATGAGCGAATGATATATACAAATAATATATAAGTACTCGATGAATAAACAGAAGAAGAAAGTTATTAGAGAAACTTCATGAACTAGTCTTTTGGCAAGAAAAACCTTGAAATATTCTGTAATGTGCGTGCACTTGTGAACTGGTGGAAAAGCTCCTTTTCTGAGTGCTTTTTTCGCTTTTCGTGCTTTTGGGGACGGCTGACCACGTGGAAAAATTGCACCCAAAATGGGTCAGAATATCAAATACGTAATCAGTTCCAGTACTCTCCAAGACAACAGGTCTAATATGTCTCGCCCATTTATAAATGGAGCACCGCATTCCAGCTAAATTGTGATGCTAATTTGTCTTCTGGGTAAATCTCATACCCGCTTACCCCTACCAAAAAGTACCTTCCAGGTTCTTTTTGAGTGATTTGAGATGATGGATGTGTTGGAGCCAGTATAATTGAAAGATCTACGAGATATGGGGGCATGAAGTTTCTTTGTGGTGGAGAATAACAAGTTTTTGGTTGGTGTGTTGGTATGAGATTTACGCTGCTGCAAAGAAACCATTGAGAAACCAAATGAGAAACCAAATGAGCGAAGCTCGTATGGTTTCCCTCTCATCTTCTTTTCTTCCTTATTCACAAATGAGCTTTTTCTGTTATTCAAACAGCTCAACTTTCTTCAATCGAACAGTTTCACTGCGCTCAACTGTTCTTCGAGATACACCAGTAAACGATTTGCCATAATTCGTACTTCTCTATATCTTCCCAAGATACTTCGCTGTAACGGTACACAACTTTTCTAACACTTTTCATAGCTACTTTTATTTTAATAAGGATGCCGACATGATATCTGTGCCATGGTACTGACTAAATGATATGTACAGTCCACGATGTGCTCACTCGATTCGTTCGCATCTCGTGGGTATTTCCCTTTTGGGAATGGGTGCAAAAAATGAAGAAAGTAAAAACATAGATTAAGAAAATATAAATTCATAGGCACACTCGAAATGAGAACAATGAGCTGCGCTCATTGTTCTCATTGTTCGAAACTGTTCTTATCGTTCCAGCCACACTCGCTTCGCTCGTGTGGCTAGAACTTTGCCAGCGCCAAACTCACCTCCCCATTATCCAAATCAAACACCACATACGCAAACCTCAAAAAGTTATCACCCAAGATCGCCGGGTGGTCAAAACTAAACGGATCCAAGCCCGACACCTGGAGATTGAGCTGCTGAATCCCCGGCACCAAGTTAAAGTTGTTGTCCCACACATCAGTAATCAACAGACTGTACGGCACAGTAATCACAGTCTCCCCAAAATTATACTGAATATTCCCCGAAGGACCATTGCCAGCTGGAAACACCCACCCGTACTCCTTGGTGTAGTAGGAGCCCGAAATCTGCAGGTAGATCTGGGTGACAAAGACCGAGGGCAAGTACGTGATGGTGGTGCCCGAGTCCAAGAGCACAGGGTACCCCTCAGCGTAAATCTCACCACCCGTGTCAATCGAGTCCAACTGCACCAAGAGTCTTAACAGGGACAAGATTGGAAGTGTGGTCAATGGACCCTGGTACTTTGAGTCGTCGGTCCCCCCAAAGATAATTTCTCCAGTGGAAGCACTTGGACTGTCGAGGTACAAAGTGTAGAAGTTGTGGGAAATAAGCCCCTGTTTCACCAAGGAAACAGGCACATTGTCGTACTCCTGGTTCGAGGACTCAAGAGACGAAAATCCAATGCCGAAAATGGGGTTGTTGGTGGTCTCGTGGTTGGCGACTCCAAACTCTCCATTTACGCTAATTCCACCAAATTGAAGGTTGTCGGTGTAGAGGGGACCGTAGGCACTGGAATGGTCACCGTAGGTGATGGAGAACAGGTTATCGGTTATCCTAGAGGTGGAACTCTGGGCTGGATCATAGATGATGTTGGCTGGGGCATTTGAACCGGGGCCGGCGACCCATAAATCGGAGCTTCCAGTGTCGATCAACACATCAATGGGGGTTTGCTGAGACCCAAACAGAACAGTCACATAATAGGCATCGCCCCCGTTGCGAAGGGGGGCCTCGATGTCTCTTCTGCCAAGAGTGTAGTTGCGTGGGGCCCCAACGGATTTCTTGACCTTGATGGGTAGTCTGATTTCAGCAACTACCAAGGCAGCAAGGTAGAGGAGGGAGAGTTTCATAATGGTGGAGTTTTGTAATGGAAGAAGTTGTAGCTGTCAATAGTTGTAGTGTCAGTTGTTAATTGTGGGGCAGTTGTAGTTGTAGTGTTAGTTGTTGGTGTAATTGCAGTTGTGGTTGTGCTCAGTAATTCTCTGTTCTGTACTTCCTATTTTGGATGGCTGCAAAAAGAGGGGAAGACAGGGTAGAGAAGAGAAGTAGAGAGGTAAAGAAAAAGTAGATAAAGTAGAAATGAACTACTTTATATAGGGTGATTTGGTGAGTGTGGTGAGTGTGGATGTGGTGTAGTGTGGGTGGAAAGTGTGGATGTGTGGGTATGTGGAAGTGGCTTGGAGGGTGCAGTAGAAAAGGTGTGATGAAGGAGAGTTGGATATAGAAAGATGTAGAGAGTAAAAGAGAGTAAAGAACGAAACGAATTTAGAAGTAAGCAGACGTAATAAGGATGAAGAAGGAATAGAACTAATGGAACGAACAAGAGTAACAATAAAGAAGAGAAGAGTTGTTATCTTATCATTGGCTTAGATGGGGTACATGGCTTAGGCTGACGACTAAATGTTGACATGACTTGCACATGTTATCTAAATGATCAGGGATATGCGTTCGGTGATTTCCTCCGTCAATATTGATTGTGTGTATTCATTTACTGTACTTCAACTTGCTACTTATTCTACTCCTAAAAATCAACTGGTCATTCTTCAACTCTAATTCTTCTACTTCTACTACTACTTCTACTTTTACTTCTACTACTACCCAACTTCTACTTCTACTTCCACTTCAATTTCTACTTCTACTCCAATTACCCTTCCTATCAAGTTAATACCAACACTTCATTGCTCATTTTAACACTAATTCACTAAATACCATTTTTCTAGAAAAATCATCAACTCTACTCATGTTGGCTTCGCTAACATGAGTTCAAAAATCTTCATTAATAACTATCACTTATGTTGGCTTCGCTAACATGAGTTAAAGTCATTCGTTAATAGTAAATCACTCATGTTCGCTCAACCATCACACTTTCGTCTTATCTTTTTTCATCCCAAATAGGAAATCGCGGACCCACTACTTAAACACCTCCTCCCCCACATTACACTTCACTAACCATGCACTCAACTGTTGTTATCGTTGGCGGTGGACTTGCTGGTATCAAAGCTGCTGTGGACCTCTACCACGGGGGAATCAAGGACGTTCTCATTGTGGAAGCCACCGACCGCGTGGGCGGAAGGCTCAAGCTGGTGGGCTCAGCCCTGGGTGCCACGTTTGATTTGGGCGCGCTGTGGTTCCACGACGGGTTGCACAACCCCTTGTTTGAAAAGGCGCGGAAAAAAGGTAATATTGAGGTTTACCATGACGATGGAAAGAGTGTTTACTTTTCGGGGAGAGAAAGGGAGGTGGAGGCACACAGGTTTGATCAGGCAATGAATGAGTTGATGGTTTATTCGTGGTTGTATTTTGAAAAGAAGGATACAGAGAATGTTCCAGGTTCCTTGGAACCTGGCGAAAGAAGGGAGGGTTTAGATTCAAAAGAAGGCTCAGGCTCAGGATCTAAAAGTTTATTATCGGAAAGTTCACTACCAGAAGGTTCCAAGGAACCTTCTGGTAATGAGCCCTCCGACATCTCACTCAAAACCCTCGCCCAACTCTACCTTGCCGAATTCGGAGACTACCTCACACCCGACCAGAAACAATACGCTCCAAGTGCTGCGCGGCTCTGGGCCGAACTCTGGCACGGGGTGCCGTGGGACCGGGTCCTGGCACGGCACATTTTCGCAGACCTGCACCTTGGCCGCAACGTGCTAGTAAAGAGTGGTTTCTCCAAGGTGTTTGAGAACGAGTACCTCGAGTTGCCAAAGGAATTTAGAGATTCAAGAATATGGTTGGGGTGTAAGGTAAAGAGAATAGATTATAGTGGAAGAAAAATAGAGTTAACAACCTCTACTACCTCTATTACCTGCGACCAACTAATCGTCACCATCCCCCAAACGTGTTTGGCCACCACCAATCCCCTGGATCCTGCCTATATCGAGTGGATTCCACAACTTCCTCCCAGAATACAAAAGGTGTTGCCTGATATCTACTATGGTTCGTTAGGCAAGGTGATTTTCGAGTTTGACGAGTGTTTCTGGAGAGAGGATGTGGACCGTTTTTACGGGTTGTCGTTGAGTGATATAAGCACAGATGAGGTGGAGAGAAAAATAAAAGAAAACGCTTCTCCTATACAACCCCTCGACTACCCTGCTCTCTTCATCAATTATCAAAAGGTTAGTGGGGTTCCCGCATTGGTTGTTCTCACCCAAAGCCCATTGTCTGGGTATGTGGAGACATTGACTGACGACGAAATATGGGCACTCTTTGAGCCATTGGTGAAACAGTTCAGCACGGGGCCAGTGAGAAGACCCCATACCATACGGAAAACCGAGTGGAACAGCGACGTGCTCTTGAGAGGGTCGTACTCGTCGGTGGCCGTGGGGACGGATCCGCTGGAAATTATAGCTGCGTTTGTGGAGGGAATCGAGGGGAGAATCGGGTTTGGGGGGGCAGAGACAATGGACGATAGTTCGAATGGGTGTGCGCATGGAGCGTGGTTTTCGGGAGAGAGGGAGGCTAGGAGGGTTTTGAAGGCGTTAAAGAAGGCAAAGTTATAACGAGCGAATTTTAACAACGAGCGAATTTTAACAACGAGCGAATTCTAACAACGAGCGAAGCGAGTTGTTATAGCGTGCCTTTAACTTAACTTTATAACAACGAGCGAAGTGAGTTGTTATAACTTCCTATTGAACTTAACTTTAACGACGAGTAAGCGAGTTGTCATAACGTCTTATAACTAAGATTTAACAACGAGCGAGGTGAGTTATAACTTCCTATTGAATTTAAACAACTCGCTTCGCTCGTTGTCTTGAATCATGATAAGTGAAGCAACATTCGCTTCGCTCATTATAATGCCTCTCCATACATGTTGCATTTCGCTCATTTTCATACAAAACTGTGTAAATATTACAATGTAAGGGTACACCTGAAGTATATAGAATACCTCGCTATTCCTGTAATAAGTAGACATTGTGTTCCGCAACATATTTCCACAAATCAAGAACCCCATTAATGTATTCGTACTCTGGTTGCTGCGAAAAAAAATTACAAGAGCCATGAACTTTGACTAAGTTGACAATAAGTGACAATAAGTGACAATAAGTGACAATAAGTTGACAAGACTTTGAAACAACTACTACTGTAAACTATGAGTGACCGTAGGAATGTGAGTATAAAAGTTACGAAAATGAGAGTTTCAGAGATCACTATTTTGCATCTTCTCATCTTTAGGGATGCACGAGTGAAGGAAATTGTGAGTGTCTTCAACTGGGGTTTCCCATAAGGTGAGATTTCCAAGGCGAGCGATGAGGAGATTGTGAGGGCATCGAGAAAGTAAGTAAAGAAATAGTAAGAAAGTAGAAACTAAAGACAGTGAGAGAAAAGACAAGAAACCGTAAGAAAGTAGTAAGAAACAGTAAGTAAAAGCAAGGTAACTAGAATGAGCAATTTGAGATGAGAAACTGCAAGACTGTATCACTAAATTCCGCTTCACTGTTATGCTTTCGTTCTTCCACTATTTTCTGCAAAGGTATTTCCCTATACTCACAATTCGCTCCACTCATAATAATGAGCACTTTTTTCCACACAATGCGAATTGAACCTACAAAAAACCACCACCTCACTCATAACAACCAATAGAGACTCTTGTTCTCACTGAATTCCCAAAACTCCCCAGTTTTAGCTCTCCCCACCTCAGAACACTACTTTAACTGAAAAATCCAACTTCTGGCAACTTGTCCGAGTGGTTAAGGAGAAAGATTAGAAATCTTTTGGGCTTCGCCCGCGCAGGTTCGAATCCTGCAGTTGTCGTTTTTTTAGCATCCACTCGCGAGTGGATGCGAACTGAAGTGGAAACTAATGAGATGATTAAAGAGTTATAAAACTAAGGGAGAAACTTGGAAAGAGTAGAACAAGTAGAGCTCACCCAAAATAATTCATCTTGTCTTGAACGAAATATGGTTAATTTGCAACAATCTTCACTTGTGAGGATTCATGCACCTTAGATCACTCAATTGTTGCACAATTATTGCTATTTCGAATGTACTAACTGTCATTTGCAACAATCAACATCACAACATCACAACATCACAACATCACAACATCACAACATCACAACATCACACAACCTCGCTTCGCTCGATTGTTGTGACGTTGTGAATGTTGTAATGTTGCTCTCATTTTCGGCTGCGAAATCGGAAATACTAACTCCGCCCTAAATCCGCACATTAAACTTTGCATCCCTTCCCACCACCATTCTTCCGCCCATTCTTCCGCCTGCCTTCCGCCTGTCTTCTGCCTTTCTTTTCACAACGTTCCAACTGACGGAATTCCCCCTCCCTATCACTGATAAACTGGCTCGTAACCACCCCAGACAGTTGCTCCAGCCTCACCTTCTTCTCTCCTCAGTCACTCAACCTCACACTCTCACATTCAATAACTTTCACTCTCACTCCACTCTCACTCTCGTTCTCCCTTAGCTCGTCTAGTTCTACACTTTATTATGACTCATTTACGGTGAGTGTACGGCTCGACCCTGATTACTAATCATTGCCACCAGGTATTTTTATCCAGAGCATCTGTCATTCTACTCTACTGTAACTTTACTGTAACTACTCTCTATCTACTCTCTATCTACTCCTCCACTATCTATATCTACTATCTATATCTACTATCTATATCTACTATACTATTTGTATTAATATTGTTTCTATTTCTATTTCTATTTCTATTTCTACTACTTCTACTATTTCTACCATTTCTAATTCTATTTCTATCTGATTTTTCTAGTATGACCGACTATAAACGCAACATATCAGAGGTGGGTACGACCCAGACCGACACTCATGACGACAAGAAAGCACACACCAAGGCAGGACGCAAACCAGTGGAGACGGAACCCAAGCTGAGGAGAATTGCCCAGAACCGCGCTGCTCAGAGGGCCTACCGAGAACGTAAGGAACGCAAAATGAAGGAGTTGGAGGACAAGGTCAAGTCGCTTGAGGATATTAACGTGCGGATGAGTACAGAAAGTGATTTTTTACAGGCCCAGGTGGAGCTTTTGAAAGGCGAGTTGTCAAAGTACAGAGGTCATTCGGATTTCTCTGATTTGAACTTGCCTACTCTGGTGGGACATTTACTGGATCCAAAAGATTTTAAGGGGACGAGTATCAACAGTACCAACAGTACCGGCAGCAACGCTGCTGGTGCTGGTGGTGCTGTTGCTGATTCTGGGGGTGCTACTACTACTACTACTACCAATGGTTCTGGTCCTGGTATTAGTAATACTAATAGTACTAACAGTACAAACAGTGGTAATGGCAACAGTGGCAACAGCATTGCTAATGGTACTACTAATAGTGGTCATGGCAGCAGTAACGGTAGTATTTCTAATGGTACTAACAGTATTGCTGGCACTGCCACCATAAATGGACATGGAAGTGCACATGGACTTAAGAAAAACGGCTCATGGACTGGAAGCCCTGGCTGGTTGAATTCCTCTGCTTCACTGGAAAACCCCCTCGATAGTTCCTCGAGTACATTTGCACTGCCTCTCAACAACAATCTTGTTTCTCCCGACTCCAGTGTTGCGCTGCTGGGGCGTATAAAGAGCGGGAACTTGGACCTCACCACGCCCAACGTACAGCAATTTGACGAACAGGTGGATGCGTTCTGTGCGCTGTTGAACCAGGCGTGTGGGACGAGGTCGAACCCGGTGCCGTCGTACAAGAATGACGATAAGAACTTTGAGTGGAACCACCAGGACTTTTTGAGTGAGTGGAGTGGGAAGGAGAAGAAGGATGATGGGAGGAACTTTGATTTTGATTGGGGAGTGGGAGGGGTTGGAGGAAGTGGAAGTGGTGGTGGAGTAGGTGGAAATGGTGGAAATGGAGGAGTGGGTGAATCTGGATTTGGAGAAGTGGGATTAAGTGGAATAGAGGGAGTGCAGGGATATAGTGGAGGGGGAGTTGGTGGAGTTGGTGGAGTTGAGGGACTGGGACTGGGACTGGGAGTAAGTGGGATTGGAGGACTGGGAGGTATTGGAGAAGTACCCTTCCTTTTCGACAGCAACATTGACCTTGATCTTGCTTTTGGAAACACTATTCTGCCGCCATTTGACGAAAAGAACAAGGATGATCCACTTGCGTTCTTGACGACGGAGTCGTCAATGTACGATCCCCTCGATGGGTTCTTGGACAAGAACGAGGAGGTTGTGCCTGCGCCACAGAAACATATCAAGTGCTCGGAAATATGGGACAGGATAACGGCACATCCACGGTACCTGGACATTGATATTGATGGGTTGTGTCTGGAGTTGAAGGCCAAGGCAAAGTGCTCGGAGAGGGGGGTGGTGATTGATTCGGTGGATGTGAATTTGTTGTTGGAGAAGCTGGCAAAGCAAACATGAGCACATTAACATGAGCACACATTCGCTTCGCGAATGTGTGCGAGTGTTGGAATGTGAATGTTTGTTTGACTGTTTGAGCACATGAGCACACGAGCACATTCGCGAAGCGGATGTGCGAATGTGCGAATGTGAATGTTTGCATGTTTGACTGTTTGAATGTGAATGTTTGAATGTGAATGTTTGACTGGGAATGTTGAATGTTGAATGTTGATGTTGATGTTGATGTTGTGAATGTTCAAGTTTTCAAATGTGAATGCTTGACTGTTTGAATGTTCAAATGTGAATGTGCGAATGTTGAAATGTTCAAATGTTCAAATGTTCAAATGTGAATGTGCGAATGTTGAAATGTTTGAGTGTTGAAATGTTTGACTGTTCGTATGTTCAAACGGTCAAATGTGAATGTTCGATGCAAGGAAACAAATGCCATTCGCGACATTCGCTTCGCTCATGTGCGAATGTTCCAATGTTCAAATGCGAATGTTTATGCAAGGAAACATGCCATTCACAACATTCGCTTCGCTCATGTTGCTCATGCTCAACTTCCTCGAGGCACCTCGAGAGACAGCGTCATCGCTGTTGAGAATGCAAGTCGATAAAAGTGTATTATGAACTTTCATTCTGATCTCTAGCAAAAGTAGGGTTACGATTTTTTTATGATTTATTGGATGTACATAACTATGGAAGAGCAGCACAGACGAGCGAGCGTAGCGAGGCGAGTCTGTATTGTAGAAATGAGCATAGATGAGCATAGATGAGCGAGCATAGATGAGCGAGCATAGATGAGCGAAGCGAATCTATGCGGAAGTAAACTGAAGTGACTGAGTATATGTGAGCATAAATGAGCGACGCATCTATGCGAAAGTAAACTGGAGTAACTGAGAATATACGAGCATAAATTCGCTTCGCTCATCTATGCCAAAGTAGGAATGAAGTGACTGAAGAACAAAGATTTCAACAGAGTTGAGAGACTGAAGTAGTATAGACGATGACTGAACAATCGAGTGAGGAAAAGAGAATGAATTAAGATAGAAACAGCTAAGAATGAGAATAATTTGAATAACCGAATGAGAACTGTGGAGTAAGAAACTGAATATAAAACTAGCAAAGCTGAGACTGGAGAGACTGGAGAGACTGTAGAGAATACTGCACAATTAAGAATCTGAAGAAGTAGTTAACGTGATGAAGACTCAGCCGAAATGCGAAAGAGCAGATGAACGTAATAATTGATACTAGATGAGTTTAAATGAGCAAGTGTGATAATATTCGGGATGAGGAAACTTTATGCTAGCAAATCCACTACCTAATTTTCCAGTCACAAAACTATGGACTAGAATTACTACGTCTACGACATCACTACTAATTTAACATTACCACACCCTCACGCATTACCATTATAATCACATTTAATCTCTACTTTGACTTTGATTCATCTTCCATTGTCCTTTGATCTCTTCGGACCTCTCTCGCTCGCTCCCTTTGTGTGCACATACTTGACTCTTAACGTGTGGCTGCAAATGGCTACATCGTACAAAAAAACAGTATTGCTTCTTAGAATTCACCATTGGTAAACACGTCTGATGATTTGCTTTTTGATACATCCACTGTCTTCCATGTGGAGTCACTTTCCATTCATCTTAGTCTCAACCATATCTTGACTCATCCATTTCTCCCATACCAATCCCTCAATACAAAAAGTAATAAGTTGAAATCAACATCAGTGCTTTGCAATAATCGAGCGTAGCGAGATGTTGCGAGATGTTGCGAGATTATTTGATGTTCAAACTTGATGTTTTCTTGATGTTTGCTGCTTCCTTCTTACTTGAACAACAATCGAGCGTAGCGAGATTGTTGCGAGATGTTTGTTGTACATTGATTGTATAGAATGGCTAGCAAATAATCGGCAATACTGGAGAAAATAATCAGCAAATAATTAGCAAATAGAGCAAGTACCAGAGCAGGTACTAAAGCAAATTCTAAAGCAAATACTCGAGCAAACATCTCGCTACACCGATTAATTGCGAATGATCATAAGAGGGCAGCGAGTGAGTGGGTAGTGTTCTGTACAATCAATACAGCTGATACAGCTGATATACAATTGAGCGATACAACTAAGCAACCGCTCGTAACAACAATACGAGCCAAGTCTGCGATGTGAGAGTAGGTAGATGAAATTGGGAATGGTTCAAGGAAGAATTTTGAGCCCTGGGGTTTGGTACTGCGATTACAGAACACAATCATGACTTCATGAACAGTGGACTCCCGTATGTGAGTGACCTGCATATTATTGACTCTTAATATATGGCTGCGAAAAGTAATACTGTAAGGCTATGCCAATAACACACTACATAGCGAGTCAAGATTTTTAAGCAATGGATCTGGTAATCTTATCCAAGAGGGTTTTCATCAGTACATAGTTATATAACAAGTGTCGAGGTTCCTCCGTGAGATAATAAACAATCTAAAAAAAACATACATAGCCTACTAGGCTCAGTCTACTGATCTAACGCAAACTAAGTACCAAAGACTACCGTCAGATATTGCTACTATTGGGAACTGACTACTTTACAGTCAAGACCTTAGCAATGAGCGAAGATAGGGAAGAGGAGTGGGTAATTAAAAAGGGAATAGTGAAGGAACATCATCTGCACGCAATACCAAACTAAACATTTCACCTTGATAAACATTTCACCTTGATTTAGTGAACTGCTTCTTCTACAAGACTCCAAGTCACCCATAAATCTAATCAGCACTTGTTCAATTGTCGTGAATACCTTCAGTAGTTACATTAGTACTCCGCTAGTCCTGCTTCCTCAGCTGTGTTAGTCACCAACTCTTTCTCAGTAGATTATCAACTGTTCGTCAGTACTTTCAATGCTCTAGGAATATGATTCTTGACTATCCTGCGACAGTCTGAATGTAACCATCCTTCGCAGTCATTTTGGAATGCGAGTCAGCTCAGCCATGATATTCATAAGCGATTGAACTTCTTTAGCTATTTTTAATTGCGCTTCCATAGAAGCATATGGCGTTTTTTGGTAGAATAGGCAGAGGATATGTCAAATAGGTACAGCAGAAACTAGATTTAAATGAACAAAGGATAGTCGAGCGATAAACGAGCGTAGCGAGATTATCGATTGAAATCAAATCAATAAATTTCCCTATTTATCTTCAAAGTCTGTCGTTTGTATGATAATCGAGCGTAGCTCGATTATCGGCTGAAGCCTTAATAATTTCATTTCGAATCATCCCCTTTCTACATCTTGTCCTGAGTGTCGTTGTACATCTTCACATCCGATTACATAAGCAAGTCATCGGACAGACAAAGGGTGTCTTGTTAATCTATTCCAAATATCTAGGTCTTCTCTCATCTCTAATCTGGGATCCCTTTAAATCTGTAATCTCTTTAATATCTTCACAATCGAACAATTCGCTGCGCTCATTGTTCGATTGTTCATCTCATCTCATCTCTTTTCGAACAATTTCGCTACGCTCAATTGTTCTTACTATGAAACATCCCTACCAAATCATCACCGCCACGCCCACCCACCTCTTCCTTTCCGTCAAAAACCACCTCCAAGTCTTCTCACTCTCCGGAGACCTCTGCGGATCATGGATCGACACCGTCGACACCACCACTCCCCTCAAGAAACACCATGAGGAGCTCGCCATGAAAAAAGACGGTC
>JAJMSN010000068.1:0-49243 GCA_030558435.1 Kodamaea kakaduensis
CCCCCCCCACCTCATCTACATTGCCCTCTCCCCCGACGCCCTTGTAGCCAGCGCCCCCTCCACGGAGCTCCTCAAGCAAATCGAGTTCCACCGTGCCACCAATCTACGCGAGGCACTTGGCCTTGTCAAGCAGCACCAGGGGAAGCAGATCGCGATAGACCAGATTGCCCAGATGGTGCAGGCAACGGAGTGTGGGCCGACCAATGAGTTGAACCAGTTGTTGGTGAGTCTACTAAAGGTGGAGATGGTTGTGATGGATGGGGAGAGAAACAGTTTTATTAGCACAATAAGCACAATGAGCGAAGCGAATTGTGCGAAAGATAACTAATAATAAGTGAAAGTCAAGAAATCGAAGGAGTCACAGTCAAGTCATCAGTAAATACATCAATACGGCGTCAATACGGCATCAACACCAATGCATCAGTACCATTGCCAGTCGCAATCTATTTTCTCTAATATTAACCAAATAGGAAATAGGGAGGAAATAGGAGGGAAATAGGAGGGGAGGAATAGAATTAGGAGCAAAGGAACAGGAATCAGCGGAATAAATAGAATAGAATAAATAGAATAGAATAAATAGAATAGAGTTAGTAGGAGTAGAGGAACAAGGTTTGTCAAAAGTAGTAAAAAGGTAGATCAAGATTACGAACAAATGGAGGGAGAATAGATTTTGTCCAAAACTACCACAATCACTTCGTGTACCGTCTCTACTCTACATAAACTGCATAAACTTGCATCACTCAACTCACATCTATACACTTCTACATATCTACATACCTACGTGTCTACACCAACTACCAACTCATCACCTCAACAACTACAACTACAACCTACAACCAACAACTACAACCTACAACTACCTTCATAACCATTGCCAAGAACATTTTCTGTGGCTCATGGACCAGACCATCGATCCCCGAGGGGTAGATAAGAGTCGGGTGGGGTGAATGTAAAGTGAAAAGTGGAGTAGGGGTGAGATAGAGTAGTAGGTGAAGTGGAGATGGTGAGGTGGAGAGGGTGGAGTGAAGATGGTGAGGAGGTGAGGGTGAAGTGAAGATGGTGAGGAGGTGGGGAGGTGAAGAGGTGAGGAGGTGAAGATGAAGAGTTGAAGATAGAGAACTTATGAATTAGGGAAGAGTAGTCCCCCCTCCTTCCTAATAAAAGATTTTGACCCCGGAAATACCTTCCTTCTGGGTTACCGAGATCATTAGTGAACCAAGTGCTAATTTGAAACCAAGGCGGACTTTTCTTTTTCCGGATTCCCATAATGAGTGTTCACTCTGTTTATTGCTACTCTTCAAACATTTTCTTTTACTCATAAGAGTCTCTACTACTTACTAGCTAGTATCTAGTATCTAGTTCTAGTACCTAGTTCTAGTACTAAACTACACAAACAACTTCGCTTCGCTCAGTTGTTTGGACAGTGTCCTTATTCTTTATATCCTGCACAAACCTTATATTGCCGTGCACCCCGCTCGTCCAAACACGTCTTTGTGGAACTACCCCACGGACTGATCTGTGGAGAAGTGGGGGATTAATCTAGTCTTCCGGTTATTACTAGCATACTCCCAACTCTACATCCTACCTTTTCCTTCGATATTCTCCATATTCTCGTCTACATCCTCTCGTTCTCCACTCAAACAGTTCACATGTCTTCTCCACCATCCCCACCTGTTTTTCCAAATTGGTTACAAAATAAATATTAATTTTGCAACATCGCAAAATAACAAACCCCTAAGAGTATTTATTGAGAGAGTTCCACAAGTGCAAGTACATTATACATTGTACTTTTTACACCAGTACACATACACAGTACTTCTACACTAGAACTTCTACATACACAGTACTTCTACTACATTCTACTTGGTACTTCTACTACTACACACTAGTACTTCTACACACTACTTCTACTATACACTAGTACTTCTACTACTACTACACAGTACTTCTACACAACTTCTACTATCTACTTTTTATGTCCCTTCTTAGTCCGTGTGAATCGTGTTCCACCTTTACGGCGGCAGACACCTACTCCAACAAGGTCTTCAACACGTACCTTGCGACGAGATTATCGCAAAGTGAGCAGAATGACGAGGAGATTGTGCTCTACCACCAGGAGAACCAGTCGCACATCAAGATCTCGCTGGTTCTCAACCTTGTGAGGTCGTGTCTGGTGGAGATGCGCATCGAGGACCTCACCATGAACCACCTCATTGCATACATTGTCTACAACCAGGAAAAGTTGGATGTGAGTCCATCGACTGTTTACGTGAACCAGATCTCCTTGGTGCACTGCGGACACAGGTACGTGTTTGAGCACCAGCTGCTGCCCAAGCTTTTGAGCTTGCCAAACTGGGAGCTCAGCAGGGGGTTCCATCTCCTGGTGAGAGTGGTGAATGGTGCAAATGTCTACAGGTTCTTTAACTTGGAGAACTATCTTTTGGAGCAGACTAGGAGGAGGAATAGCTGGACACAGAGATTGAAGGTGTCGTTGAAGGCGGCGGTGAAGAAGGAGCGGTGTCAGGATGAGGTGAGGAGGAGGGAGATGGGGAGGAGTTTTTTGTTGCAGGCCACCGCTGAGTGAACAATGAGCGAAGCGAATTGTTCACGAAGAGGTGTTTGAACAATGAGCGAACAATCGAGCGAAGCAAATTGTTCGTAAGGTCGATTTTTGACAATTCGCTGCTCATTGTTCGGGAGGGTGAAACTGGGAAAGAAACAAGGTGATTGCAAAGGTGAATCGAACATTCACCAGAAAGTGGTATCCACTTTCTATTTCTTGCTCTGTCAATCGCTACTTATAAGTGGGTGACTCCCTTGATATGTATTATGAGATTATTTATTAGCTATTATAGCAGGGAATGGATGGTGAAGTGTAGATCAAGAACAATCGAGCGAAGCGAGATTGTTATAGTAGGAACAACGAGCGAAGCGAGTTGTTCGACTGTCTGAAAACAGAGATAGAGGTTTTAGTAGAAGTTATGGTATTGACTAAAAACAGCGAGTTGTTCGACAGTGAGTATGAAATGTTGAGGTGTTAGAGGTTATCAAAGTTAAGAAGAAAAGGACGAGATGAGAAAAGTAATGAATGAGACCAAAAAGGTTCAAAGTGTTGAAGATTGGAAAGACTCAATCAACAATTTCGCTCCGCTCAATTGTTGATGCTAAAACCTCACAATCTCGCTTCGCTCGATTGTCTCCGAGCTGAACCACAAAACACACTCGCTTCTTCTTAACCGTATGCATCGAGGATGCAATATCATTTATGCGACACTACATAAGATGAGATGAAAGAAGGACCAAGTTTTTATGATTAATAGATAGTCACTTCTAAACCCTTTTGGTGTAGGACTTTACACTGTTCATATCACTCGCAATTATTCGAGAGCTATCGTAACTAGTATTTATTGTCGACCCAATCACTAGACAGCATCATTTCATTTCTCATATTCTCAATTTATGCGACAGCACATGAGAGAACCTGATGTTTTCATGTTGAATGGTACTTGAGGAATAGTCTCATTTTCTCCAATTTTCGAATGGTTTTTAAAGGAATTGGTGAAATCTCGTTTTTCTTTCTGTTGAAGTTTACTGTTCACGCTACATTGGCTTCTTTGGAGGCCATCAATAAAACTCATCATTCTCATTAATATCGTCACTACTAGTACACTTATCATCGTCACTCATCATCACTAATCACCGTCACTAATAACCATCACTCATCACTAATCATCACTAATCGCCGTCACTGTCACTAATCATCACTATCACTAATCATCGCTAATCCCCACAACCTCACTTCCCAGTTCCCTTCAATTTCATTTACTCGCACTGTTCTCTTCTCTATTTTCGCCTGCACATAATAATCCCGATTAGGACCACGAGACAATAGATTCAGACTAGATAAAAGATGAAGGTACGAGGGTGATGGTGATGTTATGATATGAATATATGAATATATGAATATATGAAGATGAAGATGAAGATGAAGATGAATATGAAGATGAAGATGAAGGATGATTGATTATGGGTTTACACTGGAGTTCTCAGTTTTTTTTCGTTTACTCGATTCGCTACGCTCATCTCGTTCGACTATTACCGATCCACTCAAACTCACTCGATTCGCTTCGCTCATCTCGTTCGACTATCACTCACCCACTCGCTACTTTATCGCAACTTTTTGAATATGATCATTATGGTCTATCCAACAATATATTAACTATACAGATTGCTAGAAGCTTAGTAACCCAAAGCAGCCAACTTCTTGGCAACCTCAGTCTCGGCAGTGGCCTTCTTGCCGGCGTTGACCTTCTGGTTCAAGGCCTTCTTCTTAGCGTAAAATTCAGCAGCCTTCAACTTTCTCTTCTCCTCCAACTTGTCGACGACATTCTCGTACTTCCAGCCGACAGAGGAAGAGAGCTTACCGACAGTGGTGTACTTTCTGCCTGGCTTCAATCTCAAGACACGGAGAGCCTGTGGGACGACAACTCTCTTCTTGGTGTCGTATGGTGGTGGAACACCCTCAAAGACCTTGAGCCTCTCGAGAGCAGCCTTACCTCTGGCGGTCTTGTGTGGAATCATGCCTCTGATGGCCTTGTACAAGATTCTGGATGGGGCTCTGAAGTGGAATGGACCGTGGGTCTTGTTGTATCTGGTGGCCTTTCTCAAGTAGTCGTGGTACTTGAGCTTGTTTCTGAAAAACTCTCCAGAAATGTTGAGAGCCTCGCATCTGACAACAACAACTTTCTGGCCGTTGAGGACCTGCTTGGCAACAATGGAAGCCAAACGGCCCAACAAGTGGCCCTTTCCGTCAATGACAACAACAGATTCGAAGGTGGACATGGTGTTTGGGAGGAAAGAAGTATTCAATTTTGCAAAAAAAAATTATCAATGGGAGCGAGGGAAAGGACCGAATGAAAATTTTTGTGAAAAGTCACGTGGAGGGTTGAGCCCTAGAAATGTGCAGGAAAACAGAACGAGAATAATGTGAACACGAGCGAAGCGAGGTGTTCCACACCTGTAACTCACGCTTACTTGCTAGTATCTTCGTACTTCGTAGTTCATACCTACATCTTACTCCTTACATCTCTTATGTTACACACATGTATTACATACATGTATGGTTATATTGATTATGTAAGCATACAGTCAGAGTCTAGAAGTAGTGTAGAAGTAGTCTAGTAGTCTATAGTCTTGATAATTGAGAATGTTGACATCTCTTATTACCTGCTCCATGACTTCAATTCCCCCCATTATACTGAATGGTGAGGGTGACTGAATAGGGTAAATGGTGAATTAGTTATTGAGATGAAGGTGGAAGTGGAGATAATTAGAGGTAGTTGAAGTAGAGGTGATGAAAGTGGAGGCGAATAAAGTGGAGGTAATTAAAGTAGAAGTAGAAGTGGAGGTAATTCAGGTGGAAGTGGGAGTGGAGGTAATTGTAGTGGAAGTGAAGGTAATTGAAGTGGAGGTGGAAGTGATGAAAGTGGAAGTTGTGGACATGTGAGTTAAAGTGACTTAATGGAGATGCTAACGGAAGTCAATTGAAGTACCGAAACTACGAGAAGGGTCAACTGGACTTTCAGAATCACCACTTAGAAATACTATTAGGCATAAAACCTGCAACTCTCATTTTAAGACCTGCATATAATAGGCTGCAAATTGTGAGACGCACTCTACTGACACTGTCAATTGAAGTCACTGAAGGTCGGATATGTAATTGCAATGCAATCGCAATACACTCGCAATGCACTCCTGATTAGTTTTTTCTCCTTACGTTCTTCATGTTCTACTTCTACTTCTACTTACTACATGTTCTAAACTTGCCCTTGATTTCTTCACTCTCTTGCTACTCTCTTATTGTTCTTACTTCCCATTCTTCTTCTTCTTCTTCTTTCTTCTTCTTCTTCTTCTTCACTTCTTGTTCTACTTCTCGTGTTCTACTTTCTCTTTACTTTCTCTCTTAATTTGTTAATTTCTTCCTACTTATTCTTATTTCTTCTCAAACAATCGAGCATAGCTCGACTGTTCTCGATTCTCCTCTCAAACAATCTCGTGCTCGATTGTGACTGTCTTGTTCTTATTCTCTTATTATAATCTCGCTTCGCGAGATTATAAAACATCCAACTTCTTGTTCAAGACACTCAAAATAGCCTCAAACGACGCCTCGCTCACATCCAGGTTAATTCCACACCCCCAGTCCTTCACCTGGTTCCCCTCCTTATCCACAAAGCTCAACTCCACAAACGTTGCGGCCTTGCTCTGCGAGCCCTTGCCAATCGCGTGCTCTGTGTAGTTCACCACCTCAAACCTGGTTCCAAACTGGCTCGACACCGCGTCCAAAAACGCCGAGATTGGTCCGTTACCCTCTCCCTTCACGCTCACACTCTTACCGTCGACATTGAGGTCCACCACAATGGTCCTGTCCTCCTTGTTCTGGCGACTCAACTCGTAGTCTGCCAATGTCACGTGTTTCGAGTTGAGGAACTGTTCTCTAAAGAGGGCTGCGATCTCATCGGGCTTCAACTCACGGCCCAAGGAGTCTGCGCGGGACTGCACCACCGACGAGAACAAGATCTGCAACTGGCGTGGCATGTCCAAGCCGAGCGATCTGTGGATCACCCAAGCGGACCCACCCTTACCAGACTGGGAGTTCACACGGATGATGGCCTCGTACGAGCGACCAATGTCCTGGGGGTCCAATGGGAGGTATGGGATCGACCACTCTGGGCGTGGGTTCTTTTCCATTCTGTTGAATCCCTTTTTGATGGCATCTTGGTGGGAACCAGAAAATGCACTCACCACAAGAGACCCACCGTAAGGGGCCCTTGGGTGGGTTGGAATCTTGTTACAGCGCTCGGAAACCTCAATGACAGACTCAAGGTCGGAAAAGTCGAGTTCGGGCAGCACTCCGTGGGTGTACATGTTGAGTGCAACAGTGACAAGGTCAACATTTCCAGTACGTTCACCGTTTCCGAACAAACAACCTTCAACACGGTCGGCACCCGCCAACATTCCCAATTCAGTGGCGGCGACACCGCAACCACGGTCGTTGTGGCAGTGGACACTCACCACCACCTTTTCACGCTCACTAATGTTTCTGCAAAAGTACTCAATCTGGTCAGCATACACATGGGGACCCGCAACTTCGACAGTCGCAGGAAGGTTAAAGATGATAGGCTCCTCAACAGTGGGCTCCCACACGGCCTTGACGGCCTCACATACTTCAACAGCGTAGTCAGTGGGGGTGTCGGAGAAGCACTCGGGCGAGAACTGGAGAGTCCACTTGGTGTCCTGCATGGTGGGGTCGTCCTTTGTGAGCGAGCGGATAAGGCGAGCGGTATCGGCGGCCTTTTGCACGGCTTCTTCACGAGACATGTTGAAGACCACGTCGCGGAACACGTCGGAGGTCGCGAGGTACGTGTGCACAATGGCGTGTTTGGCGCCCTTCACAGACTCGATCGTGCGCCGGATGAGCGGCTCACGTGACTGAGTCAAGACCTGGATGGCCACATCGTCTGGGGCGTTTTCGACAGCGTAACGAGTAAAGTCAAAGTCAGTTTGACTGGCAGATGGAAAAGATACTTCGATCTCCTTGAATCCGATTTCGAGCAACTTGTGGAAGTATTCCTTCTTTTCTTCAACGGACATTGGGTCTGGGAGCGACTGGTTTCCATCACGAAGATCGGTGGAAAGCCATCTTGGGGCCTTGAGGATTTTTTTAGAGGGCCACTGACGGTCGGGGACGTCAATGTGCTCAAAAGGCTTGTACTTGGTGGCCGGGTTCTTGAGCATGCGGTGTGCAAAGCGCACACTGATTCGGATGGGGCGAAACATGGTGAAAAATTTTACCGGTAGCGGAGATCTGATAATGAGTGAGCAATTGCGAAAATCCTACAATGAGCGAAGCGAATTGTAGGCCATTGTTCGCGCGCTCTCAATCATTATCAGCGTAATTCAGTACTGAGATAGATAGGATGGAATAGAGCAATTAGATCAGAAAAGAAGGTTAATAGAGACTACTGCCTAGATCATCCACTTAGAGTCTTTAGAGTAAGCGAAAAAAGGATCCACATGAGCGAACGAACATGAGCGAAGCGAATGTGAGTGTAATTAATTATAATTGGCATTCAATTTCGCTCAAAACCATTATTGTGTGAAATACCAGTATTCAGTATATCAGTAGTCGTCGTGTTAAATATTAGTAGTCGTCATGTTCAATATCAGTGTATGTCTAGTAATATCAGTAGTCTTTAGAGTGAAAAAAGGTAGATTTGCTGCGAACTCCAACAAGCGAATGTTTCGAGTAATGTATTTGATATTGGTACATTTCTCGTGATCAATGGGCTTAGAAGGATGTAAAGGTGATAACAAGTATTCAGTAAATCTAAACTATTACAATATTCGGTAAATCTAAAACTATCGCAATATTCAGTATGTCAGTACATCAGTAATAGGTATATCAGCGCATCAGTAATAAGTACAGATGTACAGACGCACATTAGTATATCAGTACCAGAAGTAACGTATCTAATTTCAAAGTTCAGGATTTATCAGTATTACCCACTTAGCACTTGAGGTCTTGTAAAGTTGCTTCTTCTAGTATTTTCACAAATTAGTGGGATTTTTAGAAAAAGTGGTATACGATTGACTCGCACGCCCTTTCAACTGTGAACGTGAAGACTGATATGAAGACGTGACATTCTGTCAGAATTACAGTAATCAGATGACTTCTCATACTCTGTATCGAAGAGTTTTATCACTTATTCTCTGGAGTCAACAAGAGTTATCAAATATTCTCTGGGAAATTATGAAAGCTCTTCAGATACTTGTTATCACTAAAGCTCTCAGATACTGTTATCACTAAAGCTCTCAGATACTGTTATCACTTTCAGGAATAAGAACTCGCTTTGTTCTACACTCATGCATATTGGCTGCGAAAAGTGCTGCAGTAGCGAGCGGCGATGATAAATTAGAAGCAAAAGAAGATTCAGAGTTTCAGAGTATTTAGAAGGGTATAGGAGTGAAGATATAAACAGCTTTAGATTGGCTTTAGATTGGGTTGAGCAGATTAGAGCAGATTTAGAGTATATTGAGCACATTGGTGCGCATTAAAAAGGATTGCACATGCAGACCCGCATCAATCATCTCCCCTTTAGTGAATCTTCTGCCCCTCTCTACCACCCTATCCAGACCTATGATCAAATTGTTTTGAATGTGTCAGGCACACGACTAATCAAGTCTTCTAAATAATAACACAAATTGTGGAGTGATGTCACGCGACAAATCTGTTGTATAATAAAATATTACCAAACATGAAAGGTATAAGTATATTGTAGGTAGAGTCTTTGTCCCGCATGGAAGACTATTCTTAAGTAGCTCGTTAGCCCCATGTAATAAACCAAGTTAGAATAAGTCGAATACCACGTAGAATTCCTAACAAACAGACAATACTACTGAACGACTATCAATAAAATAGTCGTTATCAATAAAATAAAACTTCAACTACTTGGGAACAGGGAAAAAATCATTTAATATATGATAGAAACGGCACTATAGAGACGACACTATACTGACTATCAATAAATAAACACTAACTACCTAGGAACAAGATAAAAGATCATTTAAATATGGAGAATAGAGAGCGCTGCTATCTAAACGTGCATATCGATTCGGAGCTGATCATGAAGTTAATATATGTAATCTGCGCGATATTGGGATTATTCATTATAAAGTATGCTTTACATAGGAGAATGCCAGTTGCTCTTCGTTCAATAGTTATGCCAAGGTCATTGCAGTGGAAAATGAGCGAATTATTATCAATTGTTGCGGTTGCGATTTGTACTGCCACTAGTATGGTGACAGGGATGGGGCCCCTGCCCTGTGTTGCTTGTGTAGTGATAACTGTGTTACAAGGCTTTACGATAGGTTGGCAGGGAGGAGGTAGCGGTAATCTGAGTACTGCGAAATGTGATTTAGTGTGAGGGTTATTAGATCAAGACGGTGAAGATATAGCGTTTAGAAATATAATGACTAGTGCCATGTATACGTTATATAGACGGGAGACAGTTAAACGTAATTAGATATGACAATGACATGATAGAAAAACAAACGTAGAGTATGAGTGACAATAAAAGCAAGAAGTGATAGGTCTGGTCGAATACACCTTGCCTCTGTTGGTATGTAGCAGTGGTAAGAGAACAACAGTCTCATTCTGCTGTTTTAGAGACTACATAGTTGAGAGAAAGATTCCTATTAAAGTAAGAATTCTAACGCTGCTGACACTACCGATCGATTAAGACGTCTATACATTAATAGGCCCCCAACACTTACTCAAGTTTATAAGTATTATGGAGACACCAAGATTAATCTTTATTTACTTTGACTGTGACGATGTTGACTCCAACACAATCATCAAAGATTATAAAATCCTTTATGATAAACGGAAACAACATTGTGTATGAAAAAGATTTGAAAATAAAGGGGTGCATATTAAACATATGGGAGATAAGGGATACGGGTGGCCAAATACATGTATTGAGAGATGATGAAGAGTAGCTAATTACTGACTTAGCTTTCAAGTCATTTTAAGATGTTGTTAACCATCTTAAAGAGAGTCTTTCGTTTTAATGTTAAGGATTTTGGTCCAATTACCGAATACCTCGGTGTAAGATTCAAGAGAGAATAACAGTCTCAGATTACACCAGAGACTACATAGGTTTTAAGGTAAGAAATTTCCTATATCTAGTTGTATTAAAGTTTCACCGCTGCTCGCTACGTCGATTGATTAACCAGGTCCGCACTATATCGGCAACAAAATCACACCCATTTTGAAGATATAGAGATCAGTGGAGACAGTGGACTCGATAAATCAGTGGTAGACAGTGGACTTCATAGATCAGTGGTAGACAGTGGACTTGATAGATCATGGAACCATGAGTTGCGTCAGAAAGGAGATTCACCTTGCAATTGCTCCTTGACTATTTTCGCAGACTGATATGAGGCAACTTTGACAAACTGTAAAGGTACACTGATAACACAAACAGAACCACACATTCTTGTCAGTACTTAAATACCAAGAAGTCTAGCATCAGTTACCCTGTGAAACCTACTCAAGACAATGTAACATTCCAGCAACAATGAGCAATCAGCTAATAGCAATGGATGATAATCGATGCTTGATTGCAAATTGGATGTCAATTGGCATAAATGAACCACTTGTCAATGAAGAATTTCGCATTTGGGACAGTGAAATTGGTAATTGTCACTATTGCCAATGTCACTGTCACTTGATTGTCACTATTTTCACTGATTGTCACTTGATTGTCACTTGATTGTCACCTGATTCCCAATTGTACTCAATTGGACTCATCAAACAACTTCGCTTGCCAATTATTACTCAATTGGTTATTGGAATGAACTTATATCGCAAACAATCTCGCTTCGCTCAATTGTTAGCTCCAATATCAGTCTCATCGCAAACAATTTCGCTTCGCTCAATTGTTTGCAAATTTCTTTTTTCCCCTATATAAACCTCATCTCATCTGAAAAATTTATCCCCATCAAATGGCCAAGTCTGCTCAAAAGTCCAACAAGGTGACCAAGGTCCAAAAGAAATCCAAGAAGGTTGAGTCTGAATCTGACTCTTCCTCCTCTTCTTCCTCGTCTGATTCCTCGGACTCTTCCGACTCAGACTCTTCAGACTCTGAGGAGGAGAAGAAGAAGAGCGACTCTGACTCTAGCAGCTCTAGCAGCTCCGACTCTGATTCTAGCGACTCCGACTCCAGCGATTCGGACTCCGACTCTGAGGATGAGAAGGAGGTGAAGACTGAGAAGAAGGAGGAGAAGAAGGTTGAAAAGAAGGAAAAGAAGGTTGAGAAGAAGGAGGAGAAGAAGGAGTCTTCAGATGAGTCTTCAGACTCTGACTCTTCATCTGATTCTTCCTCTTCTGATTCCGACTCTGACTCTGACTCTTCTGACTCTGAGGAAGAGAAGGAGGAGAAGAAGGTTGAGAAGAAGGAGAAGGTTGAGAAGAAGGAAAAGAAGGAAGAGAAGAAGGAAGAGTCTGACTCTTCTTCTTCTTCTGACTCCGACTCTTCTTCTGATTCAGACTCCTCCTCCTCTTCAGACTCCGACTCCGACTCCGACTCCGACTCCGACTCTGACTCTGAGGAGGAGAAGACCACTTCGTCTTCTTCATCTTCATCTTCCTCCTCCTCATCTCCAGAACCCACCAAGCGTGCTGCTGAGTCCTCTACCGAGTCTCCAGCACCCAAGAAGGCCAGAACTGAGAGCAGTGAGCCAGGTACTCTTTTCGTCGGACGTCTTTCATGGAACGTTGACGACGAGTGGCTCCAGCGTGAGTTCAACCACCTCGAAGGAGTGGTTGGAGCCCGTGTTATCATGGAGCGTGCCACCGGCAAGTCGCGTGGTTACGGATACGTTGACTTTGAGAAGAAGTCTCAGGCCGAGGCTGCATTGGGTGAGATGCAAGGCAAGGAGATTGACGGTAGACCAATTAACCTCGACATGTCTACTGGTAAGCCACATGCCAGCAACTCCAACAACGACAGAGCCAAGCAGTACGGTGACAAGCCATCTCCACCATCTGACACTTTGTTTATTGGAAACCTCGCATTCAATGCCCAGAGAGACAACTTGTTCAACATCTTTGGAGAGTACGGTCTGGTGATCTCGTGCAGAGTGCCCACGCACCCAGACACGCAGCAGCCCAAGGGATTCGGATACGTGCAGTTCTCCAGCGTGGAGGAGGCACAGACTGCGTTCGATGCCTTGAACGGAGAGTACATCGAGGGCAGACCATGCAGATTGGACTTTTCCACTCCAAAGGACCCATCTGCGGGAGGTAACAGAGGGGGAAGAGGGGGATTCGGCGGAAACAGAGGGGGTAGGGGAGGATTTGGAGGAAGGGGAGGATCTGGAGCTCCAGCAAGAGCTCCAGCGGGTGCTGAGTTTAAGGGTACTAAGAAGACTTTCGATTAAGCAACCACAACGAGCGAAGCAAACAATGAGCGAAGCGAATTGTTTGCTGAGGGATACAGTGAATAACAGTAATGACAGTTAACAGTTAACAGTGAATAACGAGCACAACTCGCTTCGCTTGTTGTGCTCATTTTCATAATGCCATTGGGACGAATCGAAGTATTTGATACAAACACTGATGTGATCGTATCTGTACTATATGGGAATGGGCTTTGGGGCGCGGCTACGGGTGTGCGGATAAGAAAGACTAACCAAGACTAACCGAGAGACGGCCGGGGGATGAGACATTGACCGAGAATAGAAATAATAAGATAAGAGATGTAGAGTAGAGATTAGCGAGAATAGATTAGCTTCGCTAATCTATTTGAGAAGGTGAAGAGATGGAAGAGTAGAGACAATGAATATTAGCTTTGCTAATCTATTCGAGAAGGTGAAGATAAGGAAGAATAGATTAGCTTCGCTAATCTATAAAGAGAAGAAGGTGAAGATAAGGAAGAATAGATTAGCTTCGCTAATCTATAAAGAGAAAGAATAAGAGAAGAGAATAAGAGAAGAGTAGAGAAGAGTAGAGAAGAGAAGAAAAGAAATATAGAGTAGAGAAGATAGAAGGAAGAAACTTAACATAACATCTTGTGATCACCGCATGTCTAATACTCTATAATCTACTTTGTTTAAATTGTAAATGATATTGGAACTCTTCATTTAAATTGCAAATGATACTCTTCCTTAAAAATGACATTGTGGACTGGACCACACCGGAAATGTACCAGCAGACCAGGGTGAATAGCCGATTTTGTGACTACCTAATTATATTCTCTCTCCGTATTCCGATATTCCGATACTCAATATTCCGAAATTCCGATTTTCAAAAAGTCACATAATCAGATACTCTCATTCTATGCCATCTCTATCATCTCCACAGATTCGCTTGTATCCGATTTATTTTTGGCGTGTTTCATTTTATCGTCGATCGTACGGCGCATGCTTGGCGCAATTGCCAAATTGGGAAAAAGCGTTGCACAACGGTTGCAACAGAGGAAGGAAGGGAAGAATGAAGGAAGGGAAGAATGAAGGGAATAAGGAAGAATGAAGGGGAATAGGGGATGAAGACAAGAGTAAGATGATAAGGACGACGACAAATTATGTAAATTAAGAAAAATGGGAAATGAAAGTGGAATGAACTGGAAGGGTGAATAGGGTGAGGTTGCAATGTACATGTCGATCATTTCACCCAAATTTCAAGGGATCAGGGAATGTGTTGAATGTTGTTCTTCATTCTTTTTCTCTTTCATTATTACTTTATTCCTTTATTCCTTTATGCTCTTTATTCTCCTTCTCATTCATTCTTCCTTTTCTTTAAAAATTTTTATAGTTCCTACTTCTACTTCTACTCTACTCTACTCTACTCTACTCTACTCTACTCTACTCTACTTCTACTCTACTCTACTTTACTCTACTTTTACTTTCTTCTAATACCTCCTAAATCTCCCACTTCTCCCACTTCCTCCTATTCTACTACTCCTATTCTCCTTCTAAAGCCCCATAAGCCCCATCAGCCCCAATAAGCAATTTCGGTCGGTCTACCACCGATCCACCGATCCAGCAAATCAACCAATATCAACCAATATCAACCAATATCAACCAATATCAATCAATCCAACCCAGCAAATAAAAAGTTTTCTACGCTTCTACGCCTTCTCATCCACCCCATACACCAAATAAAAAACCACCACACCCATCACCCATCTTTTCACATTTCCCTTCAGTAACACCTCAAACTCACCACCAATACCACATTTCCACCTTATCACCTCCTTCCCACCACCTCTACCACCACACCTCTATCACCACCTCTATCACCTCTATCACCACACCTCTATCACCACCCACCTTCCCCCATCACCTGTTTTTGTTTCAAGGTTCGTAGCCCCGTACACACTACGAACCTTTACACAATCGCAGCCCCTCGCTTCCGATACCAAAGGAGTTAAAAATTATCCGATTACGAGGTGAACACAGCTCCCATGAGGCGGTTTTTTGTGGAATGTAGATCCTAGTTTATCCGCACGGGTTTAACGGTGGGAGGTTTTATTAGGATGAACAGAAAAGTCAGAATGTCAAGAATGTCAAATTAGATAGAGAATTATAGTGAACAAAATTAGAATGATCGTTCTGATCATTCTACTTTTTATTAGTTCTTTCAATTAACTGTTTGACTGTTTACTGTAGTAACTGTTTTTAACTTGTACTTGTTTACTTGTATTTACTTGTAGTTTACTTGTAGTTTACTTGTAGTTTACTCTACTTTTACTCTACTTTTACTCTACTTTACTCTACTTTTACTCTACTCTACTTTACTCTACTCTACTTTTACTACTTCCACTACTTCTACTTCTACTCTTCTACTTCTTCTCTAATTCTACTAACTCTAGTACTTTTCCTTCTCTCTACTAATTACTTCCTATCCTTTCTATTCTTTTATTCTTCATTCTCTATTTTATCTTTTTCTTCCTCCACTTGTTTTTCCTATCGCCCACCATGAGGCGAGCAATGTCCAAGATTATGCCGCTGGCCAAGTTCCTCCCCCTGGACGAGCTGGCGAGCCTGTTTACCGACGACTTCTACCTTGTTTTGGACGACCCCCACCGCCTGTGGCTCCCCGGCGACGAAGTCCTGGGCCAGATAATCCTCGTGTCCAACAAGAACCTCGTCAACCCCGTCATCACCCTCTCGCTCGTGGGCTACGTCAAGATCAACGCCACCCCCCACTCCAAGTTTAGGCCCCTCAAACACACGCTTTTCGACCACATGATCAAAATTTATGGCGAGTCCCAGGGCGGCCTCTACGCGGGCGAACACCGCTTCCCCTTCATTGTAAAGCTCCCCAATAAGCGCATCTACACCTCAATCGACTTTGGAAAGGGCGTCATAGGCTACCTACTCAGAACAAGTATCGCAATCGCTTCCTCAAGACATCCCCACACCTTTGACAAGCCAATAAACCTCATAAGCCCCATAGACGTGGGGACACTACCACCTCCAAAACCAAAAAGATTGGCAATTAGAGAACCAAGAGCAGTGCTGAATAGACTATCTAGAACTCATCTGGTGACCCTGGAAAGAACTCACTCGAGTGTGAGCCTGGCGGGTCTGGATACCCAGTCCCACGCTTCCCAAAACGTTTCCCAAAGTAATGTTTCTCTTGCCCATAATAGTCCACACACGCAGAGTGGACAGAGTATACATACTCAGACAGGTATACACACGACACCAAGTATACACACGCAGAGTCCAAGTATACATACACAGAGTCCAAGTATACAGAGTCCAAGTATACATACACTGAGTACTCCAAGTATACCACAAAGTATACAGACTACACATCCTACCAATCCCAACACTTCCTCTCCGGGCCCGCACAGTGCGTTCGTGGGCCAAGAAGGTTTGGAAAATCACAGCTCCGCATCGACTTTGACAAATGTCGAGTACTCGGAGGAAAGTGGGGTAGGAGGAGGAGTAGGGGGAGGAGTAAACGGAGGAGTAAATGGAGTAAATGGAGGAGTAAATGGAGTAAATGGAGGAGTAAATGGAGTAGGAGGAGGAGTAAATGGAGGTGGAACTCGAATAAACGGTGGAACTCGAATAAATGGAAGTGGAGCGGGAATAAATGGAGGAAGTGGAGGTGGATCTGGAATAAATGGACTCCACCTTACTCCCTCTCGAAATTCAACTCCTGGATCTAATGATACTCATAATGGAACCCCCGGCCATACTCCCAATGGTCTCACCCCTGGAAGTTTATCGGGTCTCACAAACCTTTCTTCCATTTCCAGCCATGCATCTCCCAACTCCAATCCTCCCAGCACGCCGTTTGTTCTGTCGATTGCATTCAGTCCCGATTCGCCCTCGACGGCCGATTCGCGACTGGGGTCGGCCATTAGGGTCTCGTTGGAGCTTCCCCAACGTGGGTACCTCCGTGGTGAGCAGATTGCCGTCAAGTTACGGGTCAACCATCTTCGCAAAGTGCACGATCTCAATGGGATCATTGTGACCTTTGTGCGTGTGTGTCGTTTGGAGAATGGTAACAGTATGTTGGAGAGTTTCCGCAAGGATCTCCAGCAACTGATTGTGCCGTTGTATGTTGATCCCAATTCGTTGACTGCTGAAGTTACGACCAACGTACGAGTGCCTGCGGATGCGTTTCCAACTATTACGGGGTGTCCCCTTGTGTCGTTCCAGTACTTTATCGAGGTGCTAGTGAATCTTAGTGGGAAGAGTCTTGTGATTGAAGAGACCAAGATTGAGAAGGGACAGGAAAAGAACAATTATGTGAATACAGACAAGTTCAAGAGATCGAAAAAGTTTTTGCAGTTGACCTCGGAGGTGATTATAGGGACTCACAGGAGTGAGAATGCACCGAATGTGACGTTGCACCCGGCCACTTCGAACCAGATGGGGTCGCCAAACTCTATAAACTCGCCGCCGCTGACAAATTCACCGGGCCTGGTGACGAGTGGGGTTTTGGGAATGACAAATCATCAGTCGACAAATCAACTTATCAATCAATCTGCCAACTCTGGACAATCTATAAATCAACCGCAAACCGCCAGTCAAATTGGTCAATCTACCAATCAAGGTCAAACCACCAACCAACCTATCAACCAAACAACCAGTCAAAGCCAAACCACCAATCAAGGCCAAACCACCAACCCAGTTGGCACCAGTCCACCCATGCTCGGCTTGGGAGAAACTCCTCTGTATACTCCCAGGGACGAAGAGTATGGTATGCCTCCTGGACACGGGTACGATGTGGCCATGGCTGGTGCTCCTTTCCTCAGTACACCAGAGTATCCTGGAGATATGATGGTGGTGGGTAACGAGAAGGAGCGGATGCGTGCGCTTGAGACTGGATTGCTTCCTTCGAATCCAGAGGGCGAGGAGGAGGCGGAAGAGGAGGTGGAAGAGGAGGTGGTGCGGGAACCAGAACAGAGTGAGGAGAGGGAGCCGGAGAGTGAGTATGGGTTTTTTGAGACTTAATGAATGGATGAGTAATCAAGCGAACAATTGAGCGAAGCGAAATTGTGAGCGTTGTAGAAGTAATTGAGCAAACGATTGAGCGAGCAATTGAGCGAGCAATTGAGCGAAGCGAAATTGTGAGCATTGTAGGATGAGCTAGCGATTGATGATTGGGCATACGATTGAGCAAGCGATTGAGAGAAGTGAAATCTGAGCATTGTAGAAACCGAACAATTGAGCGCAGCGAAATTGTGAGCTGTGAAAACTTGATCGATCAATTGAGCAAACAATTTCTTCGCTCAATCGTGAGCATTGTAGAAAGAACGAATTTAGCGACAAATCGAACGAAATTGCGAGCATTGATGAAAAGCAATTGACAATTGAGCAGTGATTGAGGGAAGCGAGCATTGTAGTTGAGGACCAATTGAGCGAGGCAAACCGACCGTAGCAAGATGGTCAGACCAGTGGACGGAAGTGCGTGCATATGAGTTTTCGTATCGCATATAGTCTCTATCGGTATTATGAGTTTTATAATTCTTTTAAGTGCTTATCGTTCGTATGGCATTTTCTGCCTTTTTAGTGCTTCATCAGTTGCATCCCTTCTTTAGAGACACTCGCCAATCTGACTAATTATAGAATTGCTCATAACGGTATAATTACGAGTGTTCACAAAAGTATAATGATGGTTATGAAGATGGGGAGAGATGGCGAAGCGAATCGAGTGAGTGAGTGAGTGAGTATTGTGAGTGAGTTAGTGAGCGAGTATTGTGAGTGAGTATTGTGAGTGAGTGAGTATTGTGAGTGAGTGTGAATAGTGAATAGTGAGTGACTTGATCAAAATTAGTGAAGGTACATATGATTAGCTCATATGAGTACTCAGTTTGCATTTGTTGGGTTGTAAGTCTAAGACCAAATACACACGGAGTACATCCAGTTGAAGAAAATTGAGCAGTTTCGTTAGCTGCGAAAATGGCTGCGAAAATGGCTGCGAATTTTGGGAAGTGCGAAATCTGCAAAATGGCTGCGAAATAAATTCACTAGAGTATTCTTTTATTAGGTAAATGACGGCTTAACTTTCTAATTTAAATTCCGCTCGATCCCTCGTGAATAAGCGAATCGAACATCTATATCGAGCGATCGAACATCCTCACTATATCGCGATCGAACGTCCTCAATAAACAATCTCGCTTCGCTCGATTGTGCTCAATTCTTGACAGCAGCAGCTACAAGGTCGCTTTGCTCCCTTGTAGCTGCTCCATTCTTCTCTTCATCGCCACCCCAAACACCTTCAACACCACCGGAAACAACAAACTCATGAGCGCAAACCACGCGGCCAACACCCCAAACGACCTCCCCAACGTCCCCCTCCACGTATCAAACAACACCACCTTTGCAATCTCGTACGAGTTGTGCACCGGCAACGCGTACCCAAACCTAAAGAATTTCGGGCACAATGCAATTGCGGTGAATGTGGGCGACACATTCACCACCACCCAGAACAAGAGCCAAAATCCCAAAAATGCCGGATTCAACATGATGATAAGCATCGCCATGATCTCGTTCATGAACCCCACGGCCATGCAGGTGAGGAAGGTGCTCATCCAGTAAACCAAGAACCCTCCTCTCCCAAAAGCCGGGGTAAAGTCGATTTGCATCGCAAGCGAAACAAGCCCCATAAAGAGCGAAATGAGAAAATACGAGCACACACTCACCAAGTACCGGTACGCCAAAAAGTGGTGTTTCTTCAACCCAAGGAGCCCCACCGACTTGTGCGTGTCTATAAAGAGTGTGAACGAGAAGAAACTGAGGATAATGAGATATATATTACCAAACTGTGCGGGAGCCGGAATCACTGGGTTCTTGAGTGGGCGAAAATCATGGAGGGTGGGACTGAGTGGATAACTCGCAAGAACACTACTGGTGCCATTGGCTATCTCGTGCATGAGCTTGGGAGCGTAGTTGAACGTCCATGTGGTCATGACCCGATTCACCGCAGGCAAGATGTTGAATCCCATGGTTGAAAAATCACGGCCTGTCTCATAGAAACCCACCATCAGCGAATTGGACACATTATACAGCGCATTTTCCACAATGGCAGAATGAAGATTGGCAGTGGCATTAGGCTTCACGTAGAACGCGTACCACCATTTTTGCTCGTGGAGTTGGCGGTATATGTGCTCTTCAGCCAGCCCCTGGGCCCCACCCATAAAGTCCGTCTCCGATATCACGTGCCAGTGTCCAGCACGTGACGCGGTATCTGACTTCATGAAGTTGCCAAACTCGGAGCCTATGCGCCCAGTATCGCCCACCACCACAAGCATGTGGAGGTCTCGCAAGCGCTCGTTGCGGTGGAACATGGATCCCCAGTAGATGGAGAAGATTGCGAGGATGAGGCAGCACATGAGAAGCATGTAGAGCGCATTGATCTTGAGCGCCTTTTTGACAGTGGGTCGTGCGTGCTGCCCAAAAAAAGAGTGCGGCTGCCTAGTGGGGGAACAGGAGGAAATGACAGGGGCCGTGTCGGCCATGGGGCCCTCTTTTTCCAAGTCTGACATGAGGAATGGTGGAATGAGTGAGAATTGAATGGAATATTATGGTTTATAAAAGGTAAAGCGGAGAAGTTGGACCGAGGTCATGGGCAGTGCTCAGAACAGCGAACGAACGAACGAACAAACGAACGAACAAACGAACGAACGAGCGTAGCGAGTGAGTGAGTAAATGACGAGAGAATAGTTGGAGGAATAGAAGGAGGAATAAGAATATGAATAGTAGAGAAATAGAGGAATAAAGGAATAGAGGAATAGAGGAATAGGGACAGCAATAAAGAATGGGTAGGGTGACTGCATTGATAGGGAGGCGAGATAACAAGTAAAACAATCACTAAACCTAAAGAAAGAAAATTTTGATCCTAATTCGGACTCGTAAAATTTACTCCGAGGTTATTGGGTGCAAAAATAAGGGATGAGGGGAAATTTATTGTGGAGAATACAGTAGACCGCGGTCAGGTCAAGTCTATATATTGTTGGGTAGTACATATGACTGTACTAGTAATTTGAAATTAGTATTGACTGAAAGTAGCTAAAAGTGCCTGTAAATTACCTGAAAGTACATGAAGGTCAAAAGTCCGACAACTTTTCCATGTGAGAAAAAAAACTGCGCAAACCCGGAATCGAACCGGGGGCCCAACGATGGCAACGTTGGATTTTACCACTAAACCATTTGCGCGATTGTTGAAGAATGAAAGATTGAAAGAGAGGCGGTGATGTGGAAAGCTGAGAAGAGCGGAATTGCTCAAATGGAGCGTTCGCAGTGGTTTAGGAACGTTTACTCAACGAAGTGAGTCGATGGATCTCTTAATATGTATTCACACTGAAATTATGTGGGTTTTTAAAAAAGAATAGCTGCATCGAGAAATAAAGACTGGCTAAACTACATAGTAAATGACATTTAAGAGAAGTGCGACACTCAATCTGTAACCTTTACTGTCTATTTTACATCTCTAGACTGCTTTAATTGCATGAGCGTTGATCTTGTACAATGTAGGAATGAAGAGAAGGAATGTTTGGGATTTGAAGATTACTTCAGCCTTGAGAATGATATTTTGAAAGTATGATTTGCTTCTCTTACGGATCCAGCTCTGTACTCGGATACACAGCAGATCAATAACCAACAGTGAGCGAATTGTTGGCTTATTGAGCATAGAACCTCAAATAGTAGAAATGAGAAGCTGAACACCTGACAAGATAATTACAATCGAGCATAGCGAGATTGTCTATCTGACGATTATTAATATTGTAATTGAACAATCTCGCTACGCTCGATTGTTCTTATTCAATCTGGAGAGTAATGATTTTACAATCCCGCTATGCTCGATTGTAGATCGATTGTTAAAATTAACAATCTCGCTTCGCTCGATTTAATTTTTCATGAGACTCGACAACACCGAATTCATCAAACAGTTCGAGACTGTGTTGACCAACAACAACGGCAAGTCCTCCGTCTACCTCACGCAGAAGCGCCTAGTGCCTGCAATGGACGTGGAGGAAACCCAGCCCTTGGGCGACTTGCCCACCAACGTGGTGTCCGTCCCCGACGTGCCCACCAACACACACAAGTACCCGGTTTTGGTGAGGATATCGTTGAATGGAAAGGACAGAAAGGACAAGAAGGACAAGGTGAAGTTGTCAACGGTTGTGGAAACGGCGAATTTGGAGGCGTTCTGGGGGGACTACACACAGGCGATAAAGAATGGGTTTGTTGGGTTGAAGAAGAAGGAGAAGAAGAAGGATAAGAAGAAAAAGGTGACAAAGTAATCGCAATCGAGCGAAGCGAGATTGTGATTATCAAAAGAGAGCTGGAGTTGAAGTTAACAATCTTGCTACGCTCGATTGTTAAATAATTTAGTCAGGTTGCAAAGTTGACATCGAAAAGTTCAAATCGGCGAAGTTGGAATGCAAGTTCGAATGCAAAGTTGGGATTGGCAAACCTGAAGTGAAGTGGGCAAAGTTGAAATCAGCAAAGTTGAAACGGGAAAGTTAACAATCTCGCTACGCTCGATTGTTAATGTATTTTTTGTTCATCAAGAGCATACATAGATTTGCTCCGCTCATCTATGCAAAATACCAACTATTGGTGGAGATGAAGATGGCTAGGATAATTTACGTATAATGGTTAGGGTTGTAGGCAGCCAAACAAGGTGAGCGTCGAATGTGAGCGTCGAATGTGAGCTTCGAATGTGAGCTTCGAACGTTCGAATATTATAGAATGAACAGTAGTACTACAAATTGAAAAATTACTATTCTTTTATGTTCTTGATAAAATGACGAATGGCGAGTGAGTATAGGATGTTGATTTTGCATAACTTGAATTGTTCTATCAAAGACATTTCTATAAAGGATTATTTAGAGCGTTCCAGTCGATTACGAACTCCTCCTACTGGATATACTGATGAAATTTAAATTATCTATAAGGAATATTTAGCTAGTGTTAAGGAGGAAGGATATTCAAGCAAGTTCTGCATGTGTTTCTCAACACTATTCAAGTACTGCTCATCTCAAGCATTCGCTTCGCTCATGCTTGAATTTCTCCTCCATCTCCCTCCTCTTCTCTGGACTACCATCCAACGGCCCATTCACCATCTCCTCCGTCACACCACCACTGATCAAAGTCTTCCATGTTCTTCTCCTCTCGAACGCATTCGAAGCAGTTTGGTAGTCTTCAAAAGCAGTCATAAGATCCATGCTCGTTTCACCCACAAAAGGTCCAAGGTGCACAGATTCCTGGTCCAAGACCTCACCTCCAATTAATGCAATTTCAGATGGTCCCCCATTGTTTTCCACCACTATTCTTGTTCCATCTCTCTTGAAGAAGACGTTTTGGTACTGTTCAACTCTGGTGCCATTGACAAAAACCTCTCCCTCCAAAACATAAAGGAAGTAGTTTGAGTCGGGGTCCACTTCCTGTTCGTATATCCCATCATTTTCTAGCTTTACATAGTAGTAGTCCATTGGAGTATATGCCAATTCTTTGATTGACTCTACTCCATAGGACTTACCCGAAATCACCTTGACTTCGAGTCCATCTTTCTTTACAGTGGGAATCTCCCATTCTCTCAAATCCCTATATCTTGGTTCGCACCCCTTCATATTATGGGGCAAGTCTACCCATAACTGTAAGCCTACAGTTGGGGAACCATCTTCGTTTGGAACTGGCATTTCAGAATGTACAATTCCTCTGCCTGCTGTCATGAACTGAAGATCCCCGGGGTACAAAATACCTTTTGATCCAGTAAAGTCCTCGTGTGCAAATCTTCCCTTTAACATAAGAGTCACTGTTTCCTGTCCTTTGTGTGGGTGTTCGGGAAAGCCCAGTGTTCCAGAGCTGGAAAAGTGGTCAAACATTAAAAATGGGTTGTGTGTACGGGCCAGTGCAACACCAATAGATCTCCGCACCATTGCGCCGTCACCTTCTGGTGTTTCAATAGCATCTACAATGTTGAGAATAGTTCTTTCTGTCATAGGTAGTGTTAGTTGTTGGTTGTTTGACTGTTGTTTTTGATTTTTTTTTGATGATTTGAATGCTTAATGGAGGGCCCACCTCCTTTTATAGTGTTTCCATTACAAATAGTCTTCTCCTCATGACCTGTTTGGTAAGATATTTGTGATGATCATCGTTAAATTTCGCAGCCATCTTGCTTAGTCAGGATTATGCAGGACTGAGTCACAAAAAAGTAAGGTGCACGTGACACTTACTAAAGTTTACTAAGGGTTGTAGTCCTTCTCGAACAATCGAGCAACGTGAGCGAAATATCAAGACTAATTAACTAAGCAACATGAGCGAAGGAATGTTGCGAAACATCAAGAATAACTGGCAACATGACCTAATAGTAAGCAGTAATGGTCTACCGGGTATATGTACTGCATATAAGGCATGCTCATTTAAGTAGCTACTTAAACACAAGTTGTGTTCGAAAAACCCTACATAGCGATTAAGTATTGATTAGATTCGAATGAATATATCGGACGTGGTGGGTTTATTTATTGTTATCACCTTTGCCATAAGTCAGAAGTCACAGAAGTCACAGAAACCATGAGCTGAGCTCACACACAACTCACTCGATTCGCTTCGCTCATCTCGTTCGCTCATCTCGTTCATTTTCGCTATCATTTATTTCTATTAACAGTATCCCCATGGAACCTCATCCACACTATAGTGGGAGTCTTTATTTTTCATTTATCAATATTCCAATAGGTCTCAGTGAGAACTCCTCAATGAAGACTAACGAATAGGGTCATGGGAGCCTTGACTCCATTCACTTTTTCAACTTGTGCCTCATCAAAGAGGGAAATTGTGATTCGAGTACTTTCTCTTTGTACAACTCACAATAACGTAGTTTGTATGACAAACGTCAATACTTGCCAGTGATCGACACTTCAAAACTTCAGCAATCACCCTTCTTTTCGCAACATCTCGTCAAACAGGACAGAGTAAATGCTGACAAATATCACAGATGTATCAACCAAGTTGAATTGTTCAAAACAGTAAGAACATGAGAAGTCGTTGTAAACATAAGCACCCCAGTGACCAACATGGCTTATGCTGCGTTCATGTTCAAGTGCATTCTCTTACACATCCGTAACTCACATGAGCTCATGTTGTCTACTGTGTTTAGTTTTCGCACTCAGTTGCCAACAAAATGAGTTTATGCCATGGCTCATGGTTTTGCAAGCTCAGTTTACTCATAATGTGCTCATATATGTAATGTTTTCTTCACAACACATGATCAACATGAGCGTATGCTTTCTTCTCAACAAATAACATCATTATCAACATGATCAACATGAGCTGACGCTCATGTCGACATGTTGCTCATGTTGATTAATCTCTCTCCACATTTATCAAACCATTCGGATACACCTCCCCCACATCCCTAATCCTCCTATCCCTCATCTCTCCCAAACTCACTCTTGGCGGAGCAGTCAACCTAAACGAGTACCTCATTGTAAAATCCCTAAACCTGTCCTGGGACGTTCCCTCGATCCTGCGGTCAAAGTACCCCTCCATCAACAACTCCACGTACTCGAAAATAATCTCCACCCTCTCATCCGGCGGAAACAGCGCGCGGTGCCTCGATCCGTCCGGCAATCTGATGGCCACCTTTGCCGCATCCGGTGGCATGGTGAGGTTGCGAAAGTACTCGAGTCTCTGCACCAAGTACTTTTTCTTCATGTCTTCATACTGTTTCTGTAACTTTGCCGCACGGTCTTTTTCGAGTCCCTTTTTGTAGTTGATATCCTGTTGCTCCACCAACAATTGCGATAACAATCTATTTCTGAGCTCCACCTTTATAAGTTCCAACTCCTCCTGGTGCTTTTCAATCCTCTTTTTGAACTTTGTATCGATGAGCTGGGACACGTCGACGTCTTCCGCCAACCCCCCCTGGATCTTCAGCAAAAGCGTAATTTTTGGCGGGCTGTTCACAGGACCATTGGACGTCATGGTCACCTTGCGAGTGAGGCACATTAACCCAAGAAACGGGAACTTGGTGACATTCAAGGAATTTGCAAGCTGGTACGCCTCTGAATTCGTGAGGTCTCCGGCCCAAATGATCATTTGGTCCTGGGAACACAACTGGATAAACTCGGGATTAGTGATCACACGCTGGAATAACGACGAGGAACTCTCGTTGATGGGGTTTGTGAGGTATACAAAGAGGAAACGCGCACGTTGCGTGGCCATAAATAGTGCCTGGGTATAACTTCCCTCAAAAAATGGGGGGAGACTGGAGTTGGGAGGGAGACTTTCCTCCAACTGAAGAACAAAACGGTTCACTTTATCGATGGGATCAACGGTTGCCACGGTCGAGGGAGTACCGCCTAGCGAAAGAAGCTTGATAATGAGCTTGAATACCACAACCAATACTTGGAGGATCAATCCAAAGGCAATCACCAAAAGTGACCCGAGCCTGAATGTGATTTGGGAAAGCGGACTGGGAGATGGCGGGGTAGGTGATGCAGTGGGGGTGGGGGTATTGGGGTTGAAGATGTTGTAGAGGTTTCCGTTACCAAATGTGCTGTTGTTGGTGTAAGTGAATGAGTTGTTGTTTGAAAATGCACTAAAGTCCTCTTGGGGGAATGCGCCAGGCATTGGAGAGGGGGTGGGGGTTGAGTTGAGGGGCGAGGGAGTGGACGGGTTGGAGTTTGGGGAGTTTATGGGTTCGTACTGGCGGGCCCACGCCGCTAGTCTGGAAAACATAAAGAATATAATAAGAAGAATGGAATATAAGAATAAAATGGATGAATAAATTATGATGCAATGAAGATAGAATAGATAGAACAGATAGATATAGTTTAGATATGGAATAGATATAGAAGAGATAGAATAGATAGAATAGATATAATAGATATAATAGATGTAGAATAGATATAGAATATACAGAGAATAGACAGATAATAGAGAATAGACAGATAATAGAGAATAGACAGAGAATAGAGAATAGACAGAATATGAACAATATGAAAGAGAGTAGAGATAAACAGAGACTAAAGGAACATTCAAATATGGTAAAATTGAATATGAGATACCCTACTAGATGGTAGAGTGGGAGAGTAGAAAGCATTGAAGTCTGGTGGTGCTATCATGGATTACATAATCAACGCTGACATAAGCATAGCCATACGAGTAAACGAGTCTTTAATAATGAGCGAATTGAGTAGAAGTACAACCACTCAGCAGCTGCTCATTTAGAACAGTTAGCAGCTGATCAGTCAAAATCACTTAAGCTCCAGGTGCAAACAATTGAGCTCTCACTTCTATATCAAGTATTGACAACTCTAATTAACTATTTGTTATGTAGACCGAACTATCAAGAATGTCAAGTTCTTAGTACAGCTAGTACTTTTAGGTGTTATCTTCACTTCAAAGTGCAAGCTCCACTGAAATATTCTCAGTGAATTCGGGGACTGCGTAAATCTCATACCCGCTTACCCCTAGTAAAAACCACCTTCCCAGTCGTTTTTTAAAACTTTAAAGATTGTTCTATATAGATGCTAGACTGGTGATAAGTCCAGTAGAATATCAAACTATTAGGCGTTTTGGTGGTGAACCAATGATGGCCTGAATTTGCAACAGCGGTATGACATGTACCCGTAGTTCGAAAATTACCAACATTGCACATAGCATCTTTGGTACTGTTATGATATGACTTTTCTGTTCTCCAATCTAAATACTCAATCATATATGATTAAAATCATATATAATTGTCTTCTGGTCCAATGGGGGTAATAGATGCCTGATCAATTGTTGTTGACTCTTGATCTGTGTGTTGACAGATTAAGAGTCAAAGTAGACTGCATGTTCACCGTAGTGATTACGCTGCCAGTCGATAGTGACGAAGCGAGTGCTAAGTATTCTTATCTTTTAACAATGCAAAGTGAGTTAATATTGACTATTGAGCATCACTCAAGCAGATTCCTATTTGCTGGTGTTACTAGGCTGAGTGATTAGGCCGAGTGAGGGACTATGCTGAGTGTAAACTAATTTGCTGAGTATAGACTATTTGCTACCCATTCACTTATCAAATTGTATTCTTATCTTTCACCAACAATTCGCTTCGCTCATTATTGGTGTACTTATTGTTGGTGTACTTATTGTTGGTGTACATTGTTAGCACCTCGTCTCAAGAATAACAATACATACAATTCAGCAGCACACAATAAGCGAGCAATCATGCTGGCTATGTCAACATGGTAAACGATGAAGATTCGTCTATAAGTTGCCGGTTTCATATTATGTAAGATAGCCGTAGATCTTCAGTAAGTACTTTATTTCGTCTTCATCTGCTCTCTATCATCTCCATCATCTGCTCTATCCTACCTCGTATCTCTACCTTCTATGAGCATATAGATGCTTCGCTCATCTATGTCTCATCTATGCCACATCTAAAGTGTTTTCTCTCATGTTTCACAGATTCGCTCCGCTCATCTGTGTACCATTCAATTCAACCAAATAGGAAATTTCGATCTCAAACATCCCAACAATATAAATGAGCAACCCCAAAGAGAAAGTCGACTTCCTACTAAACCTAGTAGGCCGAACCCCCACCAAGTCACAGGTTCAGCCCATCCACAAAGAATCACAGCACCTAGATACCATCCCCACCCTCAAGTCAGACACCCCCACCACCGACCTAGGCCTAGAACCAGATCTCACGCTATCGAGATCCTCATCTTCTTCCTTCGAAGACGTCATATCCCCCCCCACACAGCTGCTAATTGACCAGGTCCCCCAGCCGTCCTCCTTCAAACCCACGATGTCACTTGAAGATTCGTACTATTCAGAAACCACCGACCTCCAGACCTCCACCGAGCTCCAAGTCCTCGAGGCCCTCAAATCCCACCCAAACCTCGATTTCCACCTTGATGCCCACCTCGCGTACATAGACCGGTCGTTTTTCAGACCCATGCCAGCGCCATACCAGCTGCTTGATGCACTTCATCCATTCATGATGTATTGGCTTGCCAACTCCCAGAACCTCATTGGGGACCTCGATTCCCGAACCTGCGACCTCATTATACAGACCATCGAAGGGTGTATAGTTGACGGTGGAAAAGGGGGAATTGCAGGCGGTCCTGGCCAAATGGGCCATGTAGCATCGACCTATGCTGCGACACTCGCAGTGGTATCAACCGGTAAATTCGAGCTTTTAGACCGGATCAAGGCCGATCTCTACCAGTGGTTCTTGCTGTTGAAGAAACCGGATGGTTCTTTTCAAATGCACAGGAATGGTGAGAGCGATACACGGTCTACATACTGTGTGCTCCTAGTGAGTTCACTCCTCAATATCCAGACCCCAGCCCTTCTAAAAGATACTATTAGCTGGGTCAACAGGGCCCAGACCTACGAGGGTGGATTTGCGGGTATTGAGGGAACTGAGGCCCATGGAGGGTACACTTTCTGTGCGTTTGCAAGCTACTTTTTGGCGTTGCATGACGAGGAGGAGATTGCAGCCAACTGCAACGTGCGGGCACTTACTCGCTGGATGGTGCACAGACAGGGGCAGATCGAGGGCTCGTTCTCGGGGAGAACAAACAAGTTGGTGGACGCATGCTACAGTTTCTGGATCGGGGCACTATTTCCAATGGTGGGAGCAGTGGTGGGTGCCCAGCTCTTTGATAAGGATGCGTTGGAAAATTACATATTGAGAGCGTCCCAGGAGGAGAAGGGAGGGTTCAGAGATAAGCCGGGGACGTCAATAGATTATTACCATACGAATTATACTTTGTGTGGGTTGAGTTTGTGCGAGTGGGAGTATGAGATAGAAAAGAAGGAACATAAAGAAGGAAAAGAGAAAGAAGAACAGAGAGAAGTGCTTGGATTGAGGTTCAAGGAGGTGAAGGAGAGGGAGGGGCATACGAAGGCTGTGAATCCTGTTTATGGAGTTCCAACAGAGTTGGTGAGGAGGTGTAGGGAGTTTTTTTGTTCACAATGAGCGAAGCGAATTGTGATAAAATACTACAATACTTAGTATTTACTAGTCAATACTAGTCAATACTAGTCAATAATAGTCAATACTAGTTAATACTCATACTCAATACTCACAATACTCATACTACTTCTCATACTGACTACTCAATACTACGCAATACTACGCAACACTCAAATTCGCTTTGCTCATTGTGAGTGTGGATCAGTAATGAAAATTTACGGAGAATTAACAAATATGGGTGAAGAAATGATCAGGTAACATTGAACCGAGGGTCTATCTTGGAGAAGTAAGTAGGAGGGAATGTTAGGGAAGGAGAAAATAGGAAGGAGAAACTAGGAAGGATAAAATAGGGAGAGAAGGAGGAATAGGAGAAAATGAAGGAGAAAATAGGAGAAGAGAATGTGAAGGGAAAATGGAGATGTGGAATAGTGAAAAAGAAGAGAATATTGCGAAAAGATGTCGCTCAATAATAAGTTTTAACGATGGAATCCGTAAAGTCATTGTACTCAATAATAAGGTCGCCATTTTCTATTAAGTACTTTTATTAGATGATGTCGTTTTCAGAAGATTTAATGAAGTCATTCTCTGCTGAGAATTTTTATTAGATGAAATCACTTCAGAAGTCATTCAATGAATTCATTTTCTATTAAGCATTTTTATTAGAAAATGACTTCAATGACTTCATGATATAACTTCATCTATTACATTTACTACATTTTTATTGATGAAGTCATTTTTCAATGAAGTCACTTTTCAGTCACTTTTCAATCACTCAGTCACTTCAGTCATTTTTCATTTTTCAATTTATTTCGGTACTACTCATAATCTTTCATCTCCGTCACTACTCATAATCGTTAACAAATGAGCGGAGCTCATTTGTTAATCAATTCGCCAAACGTCATCGACGCAAAAAATACGTATATTTTTAGATGCGGTGACTCCGGGCAAGGCTGTCATCCCCTGGTACCAATCTCAAAATTGCCTATTTCGTCAATGACGTAATTGTCGCAGCAAGGAGTGGTCTGGTCATCGGATAAAGTAGCCAGAAGCTGTAGTTGCAATAGTTGAATAGTTGCTGTGGAGAGTTGGAAGTAGTTGCTGTGGAGAGTTGGGAGAATAGTTGAATAGTTGCTATGAATTGAGAGCTGCGGGAATAGTTGCGAGAATAGTCGAATGGTTGTGAGAATAGTGCGAGATTGATTGCTCCACATGTTTCAAGATGTAGTCTCCAAAAGATGCAGTTTTTAAAGTGTTGCTGTGCAGTCGCATCGTTCGATTTCTACTTTATTCTACGTAAGTGGACAATCGAGCGAAGCGAGATTGTGCACTTCATACGATTTTTTAATAGCAAACAATTGATTCGGTCGATTGTACACTTCATGCTATTTACAGAACAATCGAGCGAAGCTCGATTGTTCGTTCGATTATATACCTCCTTGTCAGCAACAATCTTGCTTCGCTCGATTGTTGTCTACTTGCACAATCTCGCTTCGCTCGATTGTTGTCTACTTGCACAATCTCGCTTCGCTCGATTGTTGTCTACTTGCACAATCTCGCTTCGCTCGATTGTTGTCTACTTGCACAATCTCGCTTCGCTCGATTGTTGTCTACTTGCACAATCTCGCTTCGCTCGATTGTTGTCTACTTGCACAATCTCGCTTCGCTCGATTGTTCTACACTTCCTTTGAATCCCTTCACTATGCAAACTATATCATGGATCAGAGGTACAAAAATTAATCTGATCATTATCATTAGGTGAACACCACATCCTATCAATTCAGCTTCACCGCGTTATTTGGATTGTTCAAGCCCAGGAAGTAGTCGTCTCCCAAACTACTTGGCTGCGCGGTAATATTCCCCGCCAACAACGTTGTCTTTTCCTTTGCGCTCTCCATCATCAACTTGCACAACAACATGGGCTCGCTCTTGTACTGCTCGACATTCGCCAAGTAGTACATTAGCAACTCGTAGCACACAATGTACTGGTCCAAGTTCTGCACCATCAGAATCCTCTGCTTTCTCTCGTTGTGGATCATCTTGTAGACCAAGTCCCCCTTTTCTTCCATGAAGGCCTTCTTGTTCTTTCTGTAAGCGTTGATCAAGTTGTCTATTGCGATGAACACACCTGTGCGGCCACAACCTGCAGAGCAATGCACCAATATCTTATTGCACTCTGGGGCCACTAGCTTGTTGTCAAACAAGCTATTCTTGAACTGGATCAAGGACATGATGGACTCAAAGTCCTGTGGGACTCCAAAGTCCGGCCATGTCTTGAACTCAAAGTGGTAGATGTCGCCGATTTTCCGCACAACAGTAGACTCCGTCACCAACATCACCTCGTGGTCCACCTTGTTGAGGTACAACAACGGGGAGTTGTCCAAACTGATTATGATCTTGATCTGCTGTGTCTTGACAATCTGCCAAAAGTCGTCGACCGTATCCCGCAACGGGTTCTGTGTCGCAATATAAACGTAGTCCGACCCCAACAACGGATCGATAAAGTTGGCATTAATGTAGTCATCGTCGCCCTTATCTGTGAGCTTGACCCGCGAGTGCTCGTACGGCCAAATATTGTTGTACCTGTTCTTAAACCCGTACTCGATACCGCGTGGAATCTTGTAGTTGATCTCGTCACAGTCAGGACACTGTCCAATGGGGGAACAAATGTCGACTGGACCCGACGGGGGACCAGACGGACTGTGTAAATGCAAGTAGTGTTTCTTCTCCTCCTTGTTGTTGGTCACAAGACACGATAACCTTAACTTCTCCAGCTTTTCGATCTTGGTGAACTTGTGCACCAAATCGTGTATCACGTCGTCGTTACTCGACCCCACAAAAAAGTCCAACCAGGCTGGAAGGTTTTTGAAGTTGCTGAGTGTAGCGAACCCGTATGGCTCTGGAAGCCTGAACTTGTACGAGTACGCTGGCTCTTCTTCCAGACCCTCAAAAAGGGAGTTCTTCTTGATGCTATTCACAAACTTGGTCTTGTAGTTTGTCTGTGAGGGTAACTTGAATCCCGACAAACACTGCTTGGACGGCGAGGTCTCGGGGGAATCGGGCTCCCCACTGTACTCGACCACACTTTTAGCTGGTTTGTGGGGGGAATGGTCGGGGTGCTCTGCCACGGAAAATCCCCCGTCCAAGTAATGTACCAAGAACAAATCCTTATCGAACCGAGAAATGGTCTGGTAGAGGTTGAGGGCCACGTGCTCGTGGGTCGACCCAGCATCGTAGACCAAAACCTTGAGTTTTCGGGACGGAGAGTCGCTTTCAATGTGGTGCACCAACATGTCCTTGGTCGACTCGGGGATGTTGACAAGGTTAAGAAGGTGCTGGAGGTCGAGGGAGCTCCGCTTGAGGAGCGTCGTGGGGATACACATGTTGACCGAGCCTTTGATGTGCGCACTCGAGTAGTTGTTGTAGGGCCGCACATCAATAATGACGTCATACTGGTAGAGGTCCCTGAGGTCAGTCACCATCACGACGTCATCGGGGAGCGGGAACGTCGCGGAGGTTGCCGACGTGGGCGATATCTTACATGCCCCGGTAAAGGCAGGGGTAGGCAATAGCGTGAGATTACCTTTGTTCATGTTGCATGCTATGTGGGAAGGTGAGTGTAGTGGTCTTAAGTATGCTTGTGATGATTGTACTGTACTGAGTGTGTACTGAGTAGTGTACTGAGTGTGCACTGAGTAGTGTACTGAGTGTGTACTGAGTGTGTACTGAGGAGTGTACTGAGTATTTGCACTATTAGTGTAGTCGTACTAGTGTAGTCGTACTATCCTTTTAGATTCGTACTATTACTTCAATTTCACTAGAAATAATAACCAGTAAATATTGTCTGAACTTTAATGAATATTTATGCTTGACTTTGGCCTTTCTTTTTCTTTTCTTTCTTTTAAACCTTAACCTTTCTTTTGCTGTTTGGTCCGGGTTGTAGATAGATAGTGATTGGTTAGTGTTGACTAGGCTCTGTGTGGTTTTGTTGGTTTTTGGTTTTATGTTTTATTGGTTTTTGGTTTTATTGGTTTTATTAGTTTTGTTTGGATTATGTTTATGAGTTAGTTTGTTCTACGTTGGCTATTACTTGTAGACTTGTAGTAGTTGTTCTGGTTGTTCTGGTCTAATTGTTTTGTTATATTCTTGATATATTCTTGTTCTGGTTGTACTAAATGCAATACTCGAATACCTCTGTCCAACCGGACTAATTTTCTGCAAACTGGACCTCGTTCCTTATATATTGGCAATATCGCGCAAGTGTTTGGGCCGCCTGGCTAAGTTTGTGTCATCCACCTCGTGTGCTTCTAGAACTTTCAAAGGAGTCAAGTTAAGCGCCCTGCATCTCAAAAGGTAATGACGTTTTGGGTACCCATTTGTACCCAAATGACGTCATGAACCACCTCCGTCGCTGCCAGCATTGGTCCACGTCCACGTCGCTCGTCCACTGTGGGGCATTCACATGGTGGGTTTGAGCCCAGACGACCGCCTTGGTTATTTTTATCCCTTGTATGCAGGCTGCCCAGAGAGGCGGTAATAAGAGATCCGAAGTACGAGAGGACATGTGAAGGATGAAGGTTGAATGGATGTATGATGTATGATTGAGTAAATTTAGAATGTATGGTGTATGAGTTTTTAGAATAATGTATGGTGTATGAGTTTTTAGAATAATGTGGTTGTATGATTGAACGTATATAAATATGAATAAACTGTATAATGTATGAATAAACTGTATAATGTATGAATAAACTGTTTAATGTATGAAAAACTGAAATGAATTGTGTACCAATTGTAAACTTTATGGATTGTACAAACTTTATGAATTGTACAAACTTCATGAATTGTACAAACTTCATGAATTGTACAAACTTCATGAATTGCTTGTTGTGATTTTGAAGATAACATGTTTCAGTTGTCACAACATTCCATCATTCCAAGTCAATTAAGTTTGACTTTGTTTTGTTGGTTCACATGGCGCATGGTTCTGTGTAGTTTCATTTTGTACAATTTGCACAATTTGTTTATTTGGTAAGAAAAAGGTGAATGGATGAAGTAGCTACTTTCTTACTAGTAGTAAGAAAGTAGTTAAGTGGAAGTAGAGTAGAGTAGAAGTAGAAGTAGAGTAGAGGTACAAGTAGAGTAAAAGTAGAGTAAAAGTACAAGTAGAGTAAAAGTAAAGTACAAATAAAGGTAGAAGCTGAAAAGTTGGCTATGACTACATCTTCACCTCGCCTTAACGCCTTCAACGCCTTCCACATTGCCGATATACTGGAAAATTTCACTCGGATAAAGGCGTACCTCGCCGAAGAGGCTGAACAGCAATGTATTGCTTGTGTCCCATTGGATATTTTTAGTACCTCGGCAGGGCTCCGTAACTATCGTGAGATATTTTATGGTCATTTTTGCAGCTACTTGCGAAGCAAACCTACTCGGTCGTCGTCCTCTCCGTCGTATATTGCTGGTCCTATATTGTTCATCCTATACTGTTTTATCCTGTCTCTTTTTGTACTGTTTGTACTTCCTACTCTATATTCTGTATTTCTCTCTTCTATCTCTTCTATCTCTCTTCTATCTTTCTTCTACCTCTCTATCTTTCTTCTACCTCTCTATCTTTCTTCTACCTCTCTATCTCTTCTGTCTTCCACTACTTCTTCTTTTCCTCCTATCTCCCTTTCATCTTCTCATGACTCTTCTCCTATTCTTCCGTTCTCTTCCCTTTTCCTTCCGTTCTTTTCCCTTTTCCTCCTTTTCCTTCCGTTCCTTCCTTCCCTCCCTTCCTCCTTCCCTCCCTTCCTCCTTCCTCCTTCCTTTCCTCCCTCTTCCCCTTGCCTACCACCCACAATATCTGTCGCTGTGCGCTAAGCATTGTGGGCTCTCTTAACGTCTTTAACGATCATTGTAGGCTCCATTTCAATATTGTTCATAACCACGTTAAGGTTTCGGGCACACGTCCGCGGGCCAGCGCAGTCATAGGTGAGCGAAGCGAACCTATGACGGTCAAATTAATAGAATATCGAGTGGAAGTGGAGGTGAAATTAAAAGAATGCTAGTGGAGGTGAAATAAAGGATGTGAAGTTGAGAAAAGAACATTAGGAAAATGAAGATGTGAAAAAGATTAATGTGGTATGGCTCGAATATGAAAAAAAGACTAAATCGAGACTTTATTCTTGGCCCTGCACATAAAATCTAGATACGGTGAAATCTCATCCTATTATTCTTCTACTCTTACCTTCTCTTTTCTCTTTAACTTCTCATATACTCTAACTTTTCTCAGCACAATTTCGCTACGCTCAATTGTGCTCAATTGTGCTTAATTATGCTAAATTCACTCTTGCTCCTCTGCGCACAATTTCGCTACGCTCAATTGTGCTCAATTGTGCCAATGCTCAATTGTGCTTGTGCTTTCCCCTAATCAAAAGCTCCGTCGTCCCATCCATCAATTCCTCTGTAAGGTTCGTGTCAGGCGGTGCATTCGCACTAAGCACCAGGTACATCTCTCGAAGAGACTCGTTCTTGGCTGACAACTCGAGGTTTTCTTTCCGGTATTGTATTAATCGAGCCCATAGTTTGGAAAGACGGTCAGAGTCGGCGAGAACGTTCTCGTCGTTCTTATCATATTTGTAGTTCTTATCATTTTTGTAGTCATTATACTTGTTATGCAAATGCTTATACTCCCTGTCTTTTTCCTCATCCTTTCCGTTATCTCCCATCTCTATTCCTATTTCTTTATCTTTCTCTCTCTTTTTCTCTCCTTCTCTCTCTCTTTCTTTCTCTCTTTCCTTTTCCTTCTCCCCGCCTCTTCTCACCAGCGTTAAAAACCTCTGAAGTTCCATCAATGAATCCTTCAATTCTCCCTCCTTCTTTAAGGAATTCTGCAACTCCCTACTCTGCTGCTCCAATTGTCGATTTTTCTGCCTCAACTCAGTTTCCTTCATCAGCAACTTATGTTCTTTTTCTCTAATTTCTTCATCCTTCTCCCTGATTACTTCATCCTTCTCCCTAATCTCCTCCTCCTTCTCCCTAATACCCTCCTCCCTTTCTCTCAACATTTCCTCCCTCTCTTTAATCTTCTCCTCCGCCCTCGCTATTACCTCATCTCTTCTCTTTAATGCCCGCTCCCACTCTCGTTCCTTCTTCAAAAAGTCCCGCTCCTTCAATTGAAACTCCTCCACCATCTCCCGACGCTCTGCATCCCCCATATCCAATTGCCGTCTCATCGATTCAATCACTTCATTTTGTTGGTGAAGTTTATCAACACTGCTTTCCTCGTCAGAGAGCGGGTCAGAAAATTCAGAAAGATTGTCGTAGTCCATTCTTTTCCAGTTGGAGAGTTTTCTCAAGTTGTTTTCTCTTTGTTTCTCCATTCTTTCAGTCCTTTCTTTCTCTATTCCTTCTCTTCTCTTTCTCTCTATTCCTTCTCTTCTTTCTCTATCTCTTTCTTTATCTAATCTCTCACTCTCTTTATCCCTCCTCTCTTTATCCCTCCTCTCTTTATCCCTCCTCTCTTTATCCCTCCTCTCTTTATCTAATCTCTCCCTCCCTCTCTCCTCATAATAATTTGTATTGTTGATCTCATTCACGCTCTCTCTGAGCAGATCCCAGCTCCTATCCCAGTCGTGTTTCTTTCGATGCTTGAGCGCAATCTTGATAGAAGGATCCTCCTCTTCGTCAAGCAATCGGTGGAGCCGCTCCTGTGCTGTGCGGTTCCGGAGCCTCGTTTGGTAGATGGTGTCGTTCATGGCGCTACGCGAACGCGTAATATTATGTAACACGATAAGAAGTTAAATGATGAAAGGTTAAGATGAAAAGATGAAGGTGAAAAGATAAAGGTGAAAAGATAAAGGTGAAAGATAAAGGTAAAAAGGTAAAAGGTACTAATATTAGAGGATGAAACGATCAGATGAGTAGGAACAACCTAACTAGTAGGTAGAAGGAAATCAGAAAATTTACAACTCTACAACGTACTACTTTTTCTAGCGAAAATCTATTTGTGAACATCTCAGGTGTACGCTACGATACGGCTGAATATTGTACTACCACATTATCCAAGGTTGTTGGATTACCAGAAGTAAACGTGCAAAGAGTACAGAGATTGTTATTGTATTGGTTAGGTACTGGTTAGGTACTGATTAAAGATATTGGTTAGGTACTGGTTAGGTACTGGTGGTACTAGTGTTGAGACTGATACGGACTAAGTGATTTAAAGGTACTGGTGTTGATAATACTGTTGATAAAAATACTTTGGGTACATTTGAATCTGTTGAGCGTTTGGATCTTTTGAGTACTATTGGTATAATTTGGATCGGTTTTGGATTATTTGACTTACTACTGCTTTCACAATTTCGCTTCGCTCAATTGTCTCGCTCAATTGTGATGACCATCCAAGAACTTTTAGACTTTCTTGAATCTCTTCCCCTCGACTTCCTTCTCTACCTCAATGAACTCCAAGAATCCATTGAATGGGACGACTACGCTCTCCCCGTGGCCCTCCCCCTTGGAGCCACTCTAGTTATCATCTCCTTTATTTGCAAACGAGTGGTTTCCTACTACAATTCCATCAGTGCCAAGTCCTGTAACATTGTCTTTGAGAAAGGCTACTACGAGTACGAGCACCTTAAACAGTCCTTCATTTCCAGAAACAACGGCATGTTTGGCACAGAATTCACAAATACTACTCCGGTCACCAGGGCCTTGGTGCGCACCCTCAATTTGCTCGCTTGGGCAATCATCGCTGTGTGTTTGGTAAACTCGTACAATGTCGTCGTGCGCACAAGACCGTACCGTCTTTTGTATACGGAAAGGAAACCAAGCAGTAATTCGGTGGTGAGACTGTCGATATCAGCTGCTACAAGTGTGGGGACTCTTCTAATGTTTGCTTATAGGTGGGTGACAAATAAGGAAGGGAAGGGTAAAGATTTGGGGAATGGAGAACCTAGGAATGGAGAACCTGGAAATGGAGAACCTGGTGGAGAACCTGGAAATGAAGAAGATATTGGAACATGGCAAATCAACATGTGGGACCCATCGAAATTCTCCCTCTATCTCTTCATATGCCTCAATCCAGTCAACCTTCTTCTTCTCAATGTGGACTATGCGTCATCACTTGCCATCGTGTTGGCCATATCTGGGTTTTCTGTGATGCTCCACTTCTTTATCCATGACTTCTTGAACCTCATCAAGGATAAACAGATCATCTACCAGGAAACGTTCAAGGAGTATAATGACAAATTCGTCAAGCCCCACACCACCAAGTTCATGAAAGATGCTGTGATCGACGCCACGGCGGGCCCGCTGAAGTCGTTTGTGCTCACGGACGTGAAACCTCATACCTTCACCAAACTGAAGGTGTTTACAAGACACGATGGGAAGGGAAAGAAGGTGACGGAGTATTTGGGGGCACGGCCCCGGAACCCCAAGGCAAACTTTGAACAGCCCGTGTTCACAGACTCAAACAAGCTACTTGATAGGCTTAGGCTAGATAACGAGAGGTTGTATATACGAAACCAGGAGTTGAGCAAGCAGCTCCATCGGTTGCAGGACCCGGAACTCTCGATGGTGGAGTCGGACAGCGATAGCGATAGTGATTATTATAGGCAGGCGGCGTGGAAGAGCTCGGCTAATACGCCGTTTATACCGGTGAAATTTGAGAATGTGAGGAATGGGAGGTGGTTTAACTCGGGGACGTCGTCGGTGCAGAGGACACCGAGCCCGGTGAAGAGGAGTGTGGATGCACCGTCGTTTACGAATCCGGGGTTGGCAAGGGGGGGGTCGCCGAGAAGGATGAGGAGTGTTTTTGATAAGTGAACATGAAGCAACATTCACATACAATTGAGCGAAGCGAAATTGTGTGAATGTTGCGAATGTTCGCTCGAAGTGAAATGATGAACGTTGAAGCGTACAATTGAGCATACAATTGAGCAACATACAATTGAGCAAAGCGAAATTGTGTGTGAAAGTCGCTCGATTGTATGTTAAAAGTAGAGTTTATGGATTGAGAAAAGGCGAAATGATTGCAACAATCTCGCTTCGCTCAACTGTTGCAAATTAGTCAACCAAAGTTAGAATTGATGAACATTGAGCAATTGCAAAGAGTTGGGAGCAACATAGAGCAACAGAGCAACAACTTTCCTCGATTATATGCAAATATTCACACAAATCGTGGCAATGCCAATTGACAACACATACAACTTGCTCAATCTGATTGTTCATTTTCCAATAGAGGTTGGCAACTCACAGAGCACAAGTTCGCTTCGCTCGCACTCACTTATTCAATGTAAAAGTATATTAATAGGAATGATGTCATGACGGTTTCGAAGGAGCAGTACAATAATAATACCCTTTATTTAAAACTGTAGGTGGTACTCAACGAGCGAAGCGAGTTGAGTTTGCGAGTTCAGAGTAACGCTCTATGTAATTATGATCAATTCTAGGTGATTGTTACCATACTCAACGAGCGAAGCGAGTTGAGTTGCGAGTTCAGAGTAATGCTCTATGTAATTATGATCAATTCTGAGGGATTCTACCAGGGATAGTTAATAACACTAGGCGTGGCTTGGTATACTCAAGTATTTAAGGAGACTGTCCATAGCTCAGTTTGCGTTATCCAGATGTAGTTCCTACACATCTCAGGTTTTCAGAAAGGTCTTACAGGGAATCTAGGAGAACCTCACACCCTTTATTATGAGTGTAGGGATGTTAATCAGGGAAGCTGTTCGACTTTACTCACTCATTTAATCATTCAAGTACTCACTCACTCGCTTCGCTTTTCGTTTTTAATACCCAACTCACTGCACTTGCATCTGGTCTTTTTTAACTACAACAATCCGCTTCGCTCAATTGTGCGTGCTCGTCTCTATTATACATCTTACATGCTATCCATCTAGTCGTCAGCCGAATCTCTGCCGAAAAGTACACTCATCTCCAACTATCATAACGGACTCGTGCTACCCATTAGACCAACCCAATAGCAGCTATTAGTGCTGGTGTTTTCTGATAACTTTCCTTCAGTGTTGTAGGACTCTAAATTATTTTTGTTTGAGAATTTCCCTCAGTGTAGAACACCAAACAGCAGCGTAGCTGCTCTTTGGAACTGGGATTTGGTCTGATAACTTCCTTCAGTAGGAAAACCAAACAGCAGCTAAGCTGCTATTTGATAGTAACTTTCCTCAGTGTAGAAAAACTAACACCAAATAGCAGCTTCGCTGCTATTTGCTGCTTAGTTTTCTACAACTCATGAAACCCAAACAAATACTTCGACACCATACTCAACATCCCCAACTTCTCACTCTCCGGCTTGGCCTTCACCTTCCCATCCGTTGGCTGCAAAAACAACAGCTCTCCATCCTTAATCTCCACCCTTGAACTATACTGACTGGGATTCTCCGCCGGAATATCCAAGTCCTTCAACGGCAAGTTTCTAAGATCTGAAAAGTCAATCTGCCCCACGTCCTCGAAATCCGTCAAGCTCCTCTTTTTGATTTTTTCCACTGTGAGTTTGTTGAATGGCACCACTCCCAAAATGACTCCGTTGAACGCATTTCCATTCTCCTGCAACGCGTCCAAGGCCGACGCAGGGTTATCGTAGGTGATCTTGACCCAGCTGTGGCCGCTAACGATCGGGACCAACTTCTTGTGGGCGCGATCACGGGCTGTAGCGACAGTTTGTTGTGGCTGGGCAAACTTGGACTCGAAATCCTCCAAAACTTCACCAAAATCACGAAAGTACTGTATCACCTCCAGCGCGAGTTGTTCGGGGTACCCAAACACCAAGATGGCCAGATTGGGCCCGCTTTTTTTCGGCGGTTCTGGCTGCCCGGTTTTCGCGCTATTTTCCTCCATGCCCCGGTTGAAGGCATTGGCAAACAGTTTGGGGTCCTTGCTGATAAACGAATCTAAATGCTGTTTTGGCTTGTTCAACGACAAAAGCGCCTCGTCATTAAGATCGTAGATAGACCGCAGGGGTGGGAGGTCTTCACCACTGGGCTGGGCGGGGGATTCGGTGGCCTGGTCCTTTTCTTCAAAGATGGCACTGCGGTCGGAAATGTACTTGCGCTGCTGAGACCCAAACGAAAGGATATCGAAGGGATCTTTGGCGGAAACGAGGGGGGCAGAGTTTTCGGTGGATTGCCCGCTAACAGAGCGACGGCCGGCTTGTTCAGCGAGCTTGGAGGGGTTGTTGATGTGGAAACCAGGTTTTCTTTTGGGGGTAAGATGGTTGTGAATTGTGCGGGTTTTGTGGTTGGTGAGCCAGGACGGCTGCTCGGACTGGGGCTGGGGTTGAGAGGGGGGGTTGGGGACGAGCTGCAGGGAGGCAGGTGCTGGTGGTTGGAAGAGACTCATTGGAAAAAAAAACACACAATTGAGCGCAGCGAAATTGTAAAAGTTCCAAACTTACAATTGAGCGAACAATTGAGCGTAGCGAAATTGTGAGTACCAAAATGAAACCCAACAAAAGTTAACTAATGTGAGCGAATGTGAGCGAATGTGGCGAATGTGAGCGAAGCGAACATAAGCGATTTAATTCATCAATGACATAAAATGAGATTTAAAATGGAAAGCATTTTTAGATGGTAGATTGGTAGCTTAGATAGTATATGGTAGATTTAGAAGGTAGGGTAGACAGTAAATATATAGTAATGTAGCTAATAATTAGATAGTTGATGTAGAGAGTATTTGAATAGTAGTAAGTAGTTTGTTGTAGATATAGGTTGGATATTTAATAATGTATGGGAGCGACAGTACCCATGAAAAGAAACACATTCTTCAGTGTACTTTATTGTAGTTAGAGACTACGTAAATCGAATGGAGAGTTGGAACCCATGTTGATCATTTTCTTCAAAACGAATAGCATTAAATGAAGGGGGATCTTTTGGGCAATGGCTGCGAAAAATTGCACCCAAAAATGGAGACTTGATAATCTGTCTCAGGAAGAGTTCATTTGAGCCTCAATAACTGCTCTTAATTAAACCTCTAGAATATTCCACACTACTTATGATGCACATGAGGCATGCTTGATCAGTTGCTCTGACACCGCTTCGTCTATTTTCATCCTTGCTCTTCTACCTTCATGTTTGCTCTTTACTTCCCTTCTCTTCCTTTTTACTCTCATATCTTCGCTCTTACTCTTCTTAGTTTATTCTCACTCTTCAAGTTCATTCTTACTATTCTAAGTTCATTCTCTTCGTCTCTTCTTCTCACCTGTTCTCATCTCTATTCTCCTCACCGGTTCACCAGTCATGAGAGCCATTTTTCCAATACTTTACGATTCAACCCAAAATGCAGTCTGGTCCCAATAATGATGAGATGCTCGTCTGCTATAATTGACGAGTTTGCGTTTTAATTGACGACTTGGCTGTTTTAACTTTCACTCTTAATCTGTCTAGATATCTGAAGTGCTTCGATTTTCCTTCTGTTGACTCTTAATCTGATAAGAGCTGGCCCAAAAGGGCCAACGCGAGAGCACATTTTCACCCAAATTTTTCTCATTTAACCACATGAGGTAGTCTCTCAGATGATCTTAACAACGCATAGACAGCCACTTCGTAATTAAATGATGGCTGACATACATGTTCTTTTATGACTCTTAATCTGCTAACAAAGGACATAGAAACTTCGTCTTAACAACAGACAACGAAAATCAAATTTCTAAAAACATCGCTCATCCAGTCATACCCCATTCAGCAGTTTCCTGAATGTCAAACGTAAATAGTTACGCTATTCAACAGGTTCCTGATTAAAACGGAAAGTGTAAGTTCTTTTTTCTGCAAAAAAAATCTCCCGGGGGTGAGTCGAACACCCGATCTCAAGATACCTGAGCAATTACAGTCTCGCGCCTTAGCCAGCTTGGCCACCGAGAGGACGCTGGAAAAATAAGAGTCAGAATTGGTCAGGTCGAGTGAATCTTTTTTGACTCTTAATCTGTTACAAGGCTCAGAAAAGAGCTATTCCTGCTTTCCTCGCTAAAACTGACCAATATGTGAGATCAAAAAAACAGGTTTTGAATAGACTTAATTTCTTGAACCGTGCCACAAATGATGCCAACAACTTGAAGTTGAGAATTGTCTCTGACACCAATGAAGGACAACGCCCACTCCTGAATAATCAGATGGACTTCCTTATTAAACAAAAGGCTGTCGGAGAATTTATTGCTACAAAAAACCTCCTTGATCAAGCCACCGAGGACCTTAAGCAAGCGGAGGAAGAAAATAAAGCCACTGCTGAAGATGACCCTTCAAAAATGTCCAAAGTTTGCGCAGAATCAGACATGATAACGTTACAACAAAGTCATGCCTCCCAATTGATTGCGTGGTATTTCCTCGCATATACCATAACTGTGCTCGACACCGCCCATATCTTCCATGTTTTTGATACCAACTTTTATTCATCCTTCATTAATAGTATTATCCCAAAAGCTATTTTGGGTACCACTATTCACAGTCATGCTGACCGAATCTTCGAGCTCATCAAGATTCAGAAGTTTGCTCACCCTGATGGTAGAACCTTTCATTTAGAGAAAATTGAAGAGAAGAACCACTCCAGCTATTTACTTGGTGTGGTAGACTTCAAAGACACGATGAAAAATGAAGAAGCGAGAAAATACTTCGAAAACCAGTTCTTACAAACGCAAGACGTCCTCACTCATTGGTCCCCTTTGGAACGGAAAAATGGGAACACCATTACCGCGGAGGTCCAAATTGATCTTGGTACCGAGAAGATTCCACCCAAACGTCCTTTCTTTTACCGGTATAAAGACAAATTCATTGAAGAAACCACGCCCCAAGTACAACAAACGGAAAAACTTATGAAATTTTTAGAAAAACACCCGGAATTAAGGGACCGTTATAATAAGTTGGCAGCAATTCTCCAAAACCACAAGGCACAGGTAGAAACATGTGCTAAGGCTCCACAATTTGCCGTTATCTGTGAAGACATGACTTTCTATGTAAAGTACTGTCCTAAACATTGTTATTATTGTCGTAACATCACCCATTATGGTCTGGAGTGCTTGCTCAAACTCTGTCACCATTGTGGAAAAGACCACCCCACCACAAGATGCAACACAAAATGTGAATGTGGTTCAGAACCTGAACATGTGGTCAGAAACTGTTCGCAACAACAGCTGTCTTCTAAGGCTCAAGCACCCAATAGTGCTGCTAACCAGGTCACTAGAACGACATTTCCACCATCACAAAACCAACATAAAAACAAAAAAGCGTTGGTTGACGAAGATGGCTTCCAATTGGTCGCTCCAGTCTCCAAACACAACGTTTTGCCTGAGGTCTCACAGAGCAAGAATTGGACAACGCCCGACCTCAACCCTCCCTCAACTCCGCTGTTAACCAACACCAACATTTTTGCCGCTCTCGAGGTCGATGAAGACACTGACATTGATGAGGACTCCGATTGGTCAAGTTCTGAAGAGTATCGCACTTTTCGTGCACGTTTCACAGAACACCGTGAATCGTCCAAAACCTCCAAACGAACCTCGAGAACCCGTTCTCATCGTGACAGATCACAAAGCCCCAAACCACGGGACAGATCACACAGCCCCACTCCAAAGAACAGATCCCCGCAACGTACGCAAAGGGATAACATCATGACCCCCAACTCCAAAACTAGATCCAAAACCTCCGCTCCAATTAATCTTCGCAGATCCCCTAGAAAACAACAACAACTACTCGCCCTTGAGACATTGAAACCTCTGAACCCAAAACCGACAAATTCCTCCAACAGTACACCCGCTCCAAACGATTCTACTCCAATTCCCACCACCCAAAACCCACCTACTGAACAAGACTCAGTCATGGCAGACCCCGATCAGAACACCCCTCCAGAGGCCCCCAATAAGGAGACATCTAGTGGCGGCACTGGAAAGGGTACCGCCATTTCAAAACCTGCATCGAAGCAGGTAACAGTAAACTCTGGCCAAGAGCTCAACCAGATGGATACGGGATCGGCACCAACCCCAGTGGTTCCTGACAAGGCACCCACTATAGTTGGTCCTGCCCCGTCTTCCACTCAGTTGGCGCCAGGCAAGGGTGACCAACAGTCAAGAATAGACACAGGAGATACCCAGGCAGATCTTGGCAGGAAGTCTTCCACTAATGACCCATTCCATGGGTCAACAGTAGGAGCTTCGGCCAAGGATCCTGTCAAAGGTGACCCTGGAAAAAGGACTGACAAAGTTGGACCAGACCAAGCATCCTCTCCCAAGGAAGCTAGCGAAGAACCAACACAACAGGACATTCGTGAAGAAGACATGTCCATTGACGAAGATTATTCCCCCACAAATGACTCAGACACGAGTATGACAGCAATCACTCCAGATCCTGAATATAATCCCCGTAAGGAACAGGATCCAATTAAGAATGCTCAACAACTGTCTCAATCCAAGAACCAAGCTCCCGTCACAGAGCGGGTGACTAGGTCTAAGTCCAAACTTGCTGCACAAAAGGCAAAGGACATGGAAATGGACGTTGATAATCAATACTCATTTCACGGATCCCACATGGATCCATCCACTCAACAGTAATGCTGCTGAGTCTTATTAATAATTCTCCTCTGAGATCGAACCAGTCGTCACCGATTCGGCCTCGAAGGTCCAATCGGCCTGACACTCTTCGTTCTACAAATAGCGGAGATATTACAGGAGAGGTAACTATTATGTTACACTCCTCACTATCCACTCTCCACGACTCTCAGAGATTCAAAATTGGTTCTTTTAATATACAAAAGACCCGAGACTTCAATAAAATAATACATACTGCACTCCAGTATGATGTTCTTTTTATTCAAGAGTTTGTTCCTCTGGAGAACAATATTAATATTATCCATGATTTCATTAAATACTATCCGCTTAGTTTTACTTATGGCAAAGCGGATCCGGCCATCAAAACTGTACCGGGTATCTTCATAAACACAGAACAAATACAAGTGTTCGACACTAACAAATTATCGTCCCATATGAGCATACAATACGCGACAACAGATGTACAGGTTCGTACAAATACAGGCGAACCATTACTTCTAGTTAACGTGTATCTCCCCAGTGCTAATAAAGCCATACACCTGACGATTATTGAAGACATACAAGATAACTTCTCGTTATATAAAAACGATATATCAGGGCTACAACTTGTCATAGGCGGAGATTGGAACCACAATTCCTCTCCCTCTAAGACAGATTCAGACTTGATAAATTCTAATTTGGAGACCATCATTGACGATTCTCAACAAGAGACTAAAGCGGAAAGAGATGCCATCTCGGCAACCAAGCGATTAGACAAAAAATTACATTTGGAAGATGCGGCATCTTATGATCGTCGTATTTCATTTAAACCGACCAACAGAGCATCAACTGGACGCAATAGACGCCTAGATCGTTTTCATTTTCCTACCTCTTGGCGGCCACGAGCGGGGAAATATCTATTGAAGGTAGGTCCAACCCCATCGACCCACCTTTTGGTGGAACTTGAATTCAGTCTAGCTCTGGATGTCAATCCATTATTTGGACGTCCACGTTTCCATTACCCTCTACAACGACTCAAACCACTGAGTAGGAGACATAGATTACTACACATCCCTCCAGACTCTACCATCTCGCTGGCCATGTCCATAATCCATCAGGACGGACAACACTACATCACATTCATGAGTAAGTTGCGCACAATCTTCCCTGATTCGTACGCAAAAATACTCACAGAATACAAGACCAATCCATCTCCCGATCTCTTTGATAAGGTTACTAAAACCCTCCTTCGTTCGGACAAACAACCCATCACCTACACCTTCACTACCCTCAAAGAGGGAGATAGAGAAGGAACAACCCCAACGTCTATGCTAGATATTGCGACATCGTACTATACTCGGTTATATCAGTCTGCCCCGGAAAGATCTCCGGAGGACCTCAGACGTTATCTCAGAGTAATTAAGAACAAGCTTTCATCTTCTCAACGACAAGAGATGGACCAACCTTTCACCTTAGAGGAAATGACCAAAGCGCTTACACAGGCCAAGGCCACTTCAGCGCCCGGTCCAGATGGTATCCAATTCCCCGTACTCCAAGAGTTCTGGCAAGAATTGGGACCCATCCTCGTATCTGCAGCCAACGATATGATGAGGACAGGGGAACTTCCCGATGTCTTCCAACAAGTCTTAATCACCTTGATACCGAAAACGAATTTCAGATCCACAAAGTCCATCAACGACTTACGTCCGATCCTGTTATCCAATACTGCTCTCAAAGTGGTGTCAATTGCCGCTACGAATCGTCTTCAGAATGTATTAGATACATTAGTCGGGCCTTACCAACGAGGCTTTCTTAAAAACCGGCTAATCCATCATAATACAATGGAATTTTTTACTCTCAAAGACTTGAATTTTAAACATGAAAAAGATCAATCCCCTAACGCGCCGTTAATTGATCCAGACACAAAAAATGCGTTTTTGATGGCTGATTTTAGTAAAGCCTTCGATCGCATTTCACATCAATTTATCGAAAGTGTCCTTAAGAGGATGCATTTCGGGCCCTTTTTCATTCGCTTTATCATGCTGATCTTACAGAATCAACATGCTAATATCATGATTAACAATTTTATGGGTCCTCAGATACCACTCAAATGTGGTACAAGACAAGGGAATCCCTTGTCCCCTTTACTCTTCAACATCGCATTGGAGCCCTTTCTCGGCTACTTACGTAACCGACTTAGCGGTATTCCAGTCAAATATTTGAAATTTGAAGTTACGAGATTGAAATATCATGCTTTCGCCGATGATGTAAATATCTACCTCTCGGAGGAACGCGATTATTCGGAAGCCAAACGGCTTATATCAGAGTTTGAATATTTCAGCAATAGTAAACTTAACCACGACAAGTCAGTTTTGGTGGGGTTTTCAGAGAAATATCCAGATTATCAACAATTTATTTTAAACTTCAAACAAATACATATTAATGATGCAGAGGCAACCTACTTAGGATTCCCCTTGAAGGATTTTAGCTGGCAAAAATATCAAGACAATTTGCAATACAAAATCACTCCTCATGGGGTGAAATCACTTCCACCCATTGTCAAAGCCACGGGTATCAATACTTTTATCAGCTCAAAACTAGTGTACCGAGACTTAGTGGAACCAATGCCCACTGGAGATCTCGAAACTATCGACCATGATCTCAAGAAGTTATTCTATAATATAGGCAAAGATAAAGTCTATGCTCGCCCTCGAAAAGGGGGATACGGACTTATT
>JAJMSN010000069.1:0-49050 GCA_030558435.1 Kodamaea kakaduensis
AGACTTCAACCTCAGTCTGGCACAAACAGCCATGACGGATGATCATTCTTTGGATTATCTTTTTGGGGAGGAGGAGATGAAGGAGGAGAAGAAGGATGAGGTTGAGGAGAAGAAGGAGGAGGGGAAGAAAGAAGGACCTTCCCTTGACACTTTCAACATTGACTCAATGAACCAGATGGAAATTGATCAATTGTTTGACAGCCTCGTTTTACCTACAAACGATGGCACAATGGAGTTTGATTTCTCTGATGTAAATTTTGGAGAGTTTGAAATCCCAGATCCTACTTTCGACTTGGGAGACATCAACCTTCCAATTGAGTTTGACGCAGACCTTGCGAATATTCTTGGGAGTCTGCTTGATCAGGCCACCCACAAAAGGGCCCTTGATACTACAGGAAGTGAGACTTACTTCAGTGGAGACTTACTGTTCTTTGAGAACCCAGCAAAGGTTCGTAAAACTGGACAGTTCCAGAGTGATTACAGTTCTGTTTGTGCACTTGATCCTGCACAAATGCACCCCCAAATTTTGCAACCAAAAAAATCCCCCAATTTGCAGCCATCCAAAGCGGCTGGTCACATGAAGCAGAATTTGTACAAGAGTTCTAGTGTTTTTATGCCAAGAGTGGACAGAAAGAAGGCTAAGAAGAAGAGAGAGCAACAAAACTGGCAATCCAATACCCATTCTACCTATGGTACTGGTTTGATAACACCAGAACCCTCTAGAGAGTCGACAGCTGAGGGTCAATGTGGAAGAAAATCCACTGGTATTTCTGGTTCAGTCCACACCTGCTGCTCTGCCCATGGCTCCCACCACTTTGAGGCTGAGAGAAAAGACATCAAGATTGAGTTGGAGAAAAGTGAGAAACTGCGTCCCCCCGGACTGAAATTCAAGACGGTGGAGCCCACAATTAAATACGACAACACTTATCTGAAGGTGGTTGAGTGCTTGCTTCCACTGAACTTTGCAAGAAAAGAACCGTCTCCAGAGGCTCTTAAGTACATCGCAAGCAAGAGGTGTGATTCAAATCAGAAGGCACCCTGCACTTATATCAAGCGCGAGAGGTACATTCGCAATGTTGAGGAATTTCGCAGCCAAATGATTCCACATCTCGTTTACCAGAAGGAAAACTTTTCCACCAAACATCCCTACAACCCCCAGATTGTGAGATACTTTGAGCACGATGGGTTGCCAATTTCGGAGACCAGAGCGGGATTGTGTCCCTACTGTCCGGAAGTTGTGTTCCTCAACATAAAAACCTCAGCTTATGCCCAGCACCTTGCGTTCCAGCATGGAATTTCTACACTGAACATGCTCACGCCCATTCCTTTGTATCCTGATGTCTACAGGATCAGCAAGAGCGAGGTGAAGAAGAATCCACGTGTTCGCACAGCTCATGAACATGATCGCCCGGGGGTGGTGTGCCCAGCCTGCCACAAAATAATAGAGGGTAGTAGGGGAGACGATCCGCTTATAAATTATAAGAGGCATTTTAAGGAGACGCATTTTGGGTTGAAGGAGGAGGGGTTTAACGTACTCACAATCGAGCGTAGCGAGATTGTGAGAGATTAGATACAGAGAGACAGACAAGGGAGACAGACAAGAGAGACAGACAGAGAGACAGAGACAAAGACAAGGAGAGAATATTTATTTATTTAATAAAAAAGTTAAAAGGACTTGTAGATTGCAGAATTAAATGATGTGAAGTGGGTAAACATCAGATCTCAGAAATCTTCAAAATGACTTCAAAAAAATACTGTCAGTAAATAGTCATTCGACTTTACACATGAAAGATAATAAACACTTTGTGAACTGCAATGCAAGCTCACGTTTTGTATTTACCAGCAAGCATGATACATCTCTGTGAATCATACAGATAATGATTTATGTGAGTACCTGTTACGACTTTTTTATTTCGCGACTCTTTACTCTTGAATATCGCCAGTATTACTTCCAGAATATAAGAATTTGGAACTTCCCACGAATTGGCTGAAAAGAAGTCTCTGTATTAATTTCTCGTTACTGTAGACAATAAACATTACTAAAGGTACGAATATCTACGATTCCGTCCTCATGCTCCGTCTCTGAAATGACAGCTTCGAAACACTGGCTACACTTTTTACAATTATCTACACACCCATTCTGCTGGTCGCAGGAAATATACTTATAGCACACACTACACCTTTCCTACTGTACACTTATACTGTACTTCCTACACTTTACACCCTTTCAATCTACACCTTACTCTGCATCTATACTCATCTCGCTGCCTGTTCTCGACGTTTTCTTATACTACAGAAGAAATATGACTGTAGATGGAATTTAGTCTGTATTGTTGACTCTTAATCTGATTTGCAGCCACCCATGTCAATGCAACCTTAAAGAGATGGCCTACATTAAAAAGCATCGATGAACAAAGAAAGTTCAAAAGTGCATGTACTTGAAGCATTGATTGTATTACCTGAACAGTTGCCTCAACAGTTGGGACCTCAACAATGGGGCATACGAATGCAACTTTCGAACTCAAAAGTACTGATTCATGTGAAAACTTGAAGGCTAGATTATACAAATCCTCAAACAATTGAGAAACTCAAAAAACCTCAAACAATTGAGCTCTGCTCAATTGTTTGAGGTCCCCAATTATTTTCTTCCAATATACGCAGACCCTACAAATTACCCAATCAAGTATCATTTACTTTGAAAATACCAACCTTCGCTCGCTTGGTACCTCTACACTCCATCGATTCGCTTCGCTCATCGATGTTCGTTTCCCTAACATTATTCATTATCTAATTATCGCAACTGCCATCCATCGAAATCTACATTCTAGTGACAGACGTATGCACGCCTCCTGGCTATAAAAATCCCTCGTGGTAGTTCTTCTATCCTGTTGTACCTTCAATTCAATGGTGTCTACCACGGGGTATGACAATCTCAAGTGAGATTGCTACTCCTCAATCTAATCGAACCCGATTAGCAGAGCATCTTCATATTCATCTAACAATCTGATCATAACGTGATCAGACTGTTCATCCAATGTGATCGATAACGTGATCAAATTGTTCTCTCCTTATCTCCAATGTGATCGGTGATCAAATTGTCTCCCCTCATCTAATCAATCTAATCTCGCTTCGCTCGATTGATTAGGGCATCTGCTGACTCTGTCTCGTATGATAACTAATCAACGTCTCAGCCTGCGTCAATCCCGGCAACTCATGTGTCGTATTAATCCTCTGCATATCACCTCCCGACATGTACTCACCATCATGTGCCATCTGTTCTCTCAATCTATTCAAGTCCATTGGCTTCAAGAACTCTCTCGTCAACGTAGCTCTACGCGAACGGCCCAGCTTAATAGTCCCTCTTCTCGAGCGACTTTCGTGCGAAAACGACGTCGAACCGTGTCTCTTCAAACTCTTGAATGTACGCAGAAGCACGTGGTGGTGGTCGTGGTGGTCGTGGTGGTCATCTTGGTGGTGGGAATCCTCGTGGAGATCCGACTGGCTGTTATTCTCCTCACTGTCGCTCTTTTCAGTCTTCTTTTCCTTCTTTTCCAACTTGGGGTCCAACTTCTCAAACAATGCTGGGTCCTCCACCATGATTCTCTTGAGAAGACGGAACTTTTCCACGCCCTCGAGGTCGGTGGGGTCGTATCCGCCTGGGTACTCGTCAAACTTGCCCTGGCGCACCTGTTCACGGATGATATCAATGTCGCGCGGGTTAAAGTTGGTGGCAATAAAGTCCCAGGTGAAGCGTGGAAGCAAACACGCCACCACTCCCACAAAGAAACAGCACCAGCAACCCAACGTACCAAGAACCTGGGCACCTGCCTTGAAGTACTCGCCAATCCAGGGGCGGGCACTCCACACACCGGTCCAGAAAAAGAGGATGAGGGTCGAAATGGCATAGATGAGGAGCGACAACCAGTCCCAGCGGTACTGGTGCAACATCACGTACAAGTTACACGAAGTCACTGCAATCATAATCACAACAGTTCCCATCCAGAAACGGTGGTCGACCGCCAAACCTTGGGGGTTCTGGAACCCGATGCGGTAGAGGAGGTAGGGGAAGAAGAAACAAATGACGGATTGGTACAAGCCGTCAAACATGTACCACACAAACTTGTACTGAGACCAGTCCTCACCGCGGATACCTGCCCTGTACAACTGCGGCACCAATAACGAAACAGTGTCCAGCACATCCTGGTCGAGAACAGCCAACACAATCACCGTCAAGGAGGTGAACGCAAGGTTGTAAAACATCAAAAAGGTGTACTCGTAGAGGTACGAGCCGTCGAAATTGTTGTAGATACCGTAAAAGAAACACGTGAGCGTAAACACCATGTTCTTGTAAAAGAAACACGGCACCATCTCGGCCAACCGCTTGTACGACCATCTTCCGTGCACAAGAAGCAAACGCGCAAGGAACCGGAACTGTCCAATGGCATAATCCGACGACATCACCGCCTGGCGACCCTCTTCACCCGCAATACCCACACCGACATTGGCGGCCTGGATCATGGCCACATCATTTGCACCGTCTCCGATCGCAAGGGTCATCACCTCAAGGGTTTCTTTGACACACTTGACAACAGCAGCCTTCTGGGATGGAGAAACACGGCAACAAATGACGGAACGACACTGCTTACCAAGCAACAAGAACTTGTGCTGGAGGTCTTCAACCACCAGCGGGTCGTGTTTCTTGTCGACATCAAACACATTTGCGAGAGCAGCACCGTCAATGATGAGCGCATGTTGAGACTTTGGCGTCGAGTGGTCCTTTTTGGCATCGGCAAGAAGCGTGTCGAGAGAGTCGCGTGAAGCACTGATGCCAAACTCCTCGGTGAGGTACTTGGTCACGAGGTTGTCAATCACGCCAATATTGTCGGGGTCGTCCTCATCTGGACGCACAACCAACAATTTCATGTCGTTACCCAATAAATTACACGAGAACCCAATGTTGATGGCGGTCTCAATACGGTCTCCAGTCAAGACCCACAATTTGATCCCCGCCTGCGAAAGAATGGCAATGGCATCTGGGACTCCCAGCTGGAGTCTGTCTTCGATCGCAGTACCTCCCAACAAAATCAAGTCGCGCTCAATCTCCTCGTCGAGAGCTGCAATGATATCGTCACGTGAATCGTCAATCAGCGCAAGCGCATCGCCGTAGCGCTTGGACCAGCTCTCGTACTGTTCCTTGTCCAACTCCTTTTGGGCAATACAAAGCGTTCTCAAACCCTCGTTGGCATAATCCTCGAGATGAAGCGCGGTTCTCTGGATAACCTCACTGGAATTGCGCTTGTCCAAACGTGAAAAGATAACGTTGTCCGCACCCTTACAGATCAACAAGTACTTGTTGGCGGGTGTGCGCACAATACACGACATTCTCTTCCTCTGGGACGAAAATGGGATGACATCAACCAACTCGTACAGCAACTGCTCGCCGTAAAAACTGAGCGTGAGCTGCTTGCGTGCACGGCCCTCGAATACAACACCCATATCACGTGCGACGGCAACGAGCGCGGCCTCATCGGGAGACTCGGCCTTGAATGTGCGCGCACCATCGTCCTCGGTTTCGGTCACCACAGTATGACACAAGGCAAGTGCAAGCATAAACTCTTCGTTTGCCTCTTTCTGGGACGAGTCGCGTTCTGCCAAGATTGTATCGCGGACATACTCCAGGGACACGAATGTGAGATTTTCCGGTCTGAACTGGTCGTTTGGCACTCTAGCCTGTAACTCGTCCACCACCATGGCACGGTCATCTTCGATGATTCTCTTCCAGCGTTCAATTTCCGCCAACACATCGACGCCATTACGTTTATCCACACCCTGTTTGGCCTCGGTATACGCCAACCCATACGACTTACCACCAATCGTACACTTTTTGAACTCCATCACATTCTGGGTGAGCGTACCTGTCTTGTCACTAAACACGTACTCGATCTGCCCGAGATCATCAGAGATGTTCCACGCCTTTGGAAGACACGGAAAGTCAAGGCGAGCATAGTACATGCGCACATCGGAAAAGATGAAGAAGGCCTGGAGGGTCTTGATGATCTCCACCGAAATATAAAGCGAAATTGGCACAAGCGACTGGTAGATGATGAGCGTCACAAAGAACGCAATGACACCGTTTGCAACTGCAGTAGGAGCATATGGCTTGAATTCGTAGTACAACCGTGAAACGTGTTTGTCGTGGTAGAAACACCCATTCACCACCGCACTCACAAAACAGAGAATGAACAACAACACAAAGTTGATGAGCACCGAAAGGTTGAGTTGGCGAGAAATCAAAGACACTTTGGTGGGGGTGATTCCCAGGTTCAACATGATTTTGGTTTCGGAACCGGTATAAATGACAATTCCAATAACCCACTTGACGTTACGAACGGTGCAGCCTCTAAGTAAAACGTTGGAATTAGTTATCGGCTCCTTTTCATCCTCATTCACTAAATCACCCGCAGCATCGTAGTTCTCATAATGAATCGTACCTTTGAAGGAATACAACAGGGCATTTGGAGAATCACACTCGATCCAAAACTTGGAATTGAGAAAGTCACGTGAATGTTTGAGATGCGAAGAGCCACCTGCGGCCAACGAAGTCTTGTTCTTAAGATTAGTTTCACCATCGAGGTTCTTGGTTTCGACATAACAGTTACCTTCAGGGTCAGAGGTGGACAAAATCACCACATCAGCAGGCACTTCTTCGTCTGCACCAATCCTAATAATGGAGCCCACGTGCACATCTTTCCAGTGGCGGTTCTTGAAGGAAACATTGGTTGTGGAGGTGGCATTGGTCTCGATAAGACGTGGATTGAGAATCGTGTTGGGAGCCGCAACTTTTGATGTTTTTCCCACACGTGACTGAAAAGAGGGCCGTGCGTCAGAGTAGCGCGAAAATCCCGAGGGTCTGGAATGGTACGAAGGACGTTCAACCCTAGAGTCAATGCCCTCAAATCCTTCAATTTCATCACCCTCACCACTTCTCCGACTCTGTCCACTTCTTCTACCCTCACTTCTTCTCCAACCACCACTTCTTCTGCCCTCACCACTCCTCCTACTCTGTTCACTTCTTCTACCACCTGGTATTCCATAGTTGGACTCCTCTGAAATCACTGTCGACACTCTGTGCAACTCATTTCCCAACTCCTCTCTCAACTCCTTCTTTTTCTTCTTTGATCCAAAGACAAACACCACGAACTTCAACAATCCCTTCAAGATTTTTGCAATCAACTTGGAGCACCCCTTCTTGAACTTTCTCCAGGAGGAAACATCGTCCTCCAAAAAGTTTGGGTTGTCCAACCCCACCAAAAGATGCACTGGTGAGTTATTGAGGTCGGCGTCGCTCTTTGCTCTGGAATAGTCCTCGAACGCATCCTTGATCGCAGTAATACACACAATCACAATAAGCGGCACCGCCGCCAACCCGGGGGACGGCACACCAAAGATTTCAATGGCCGAAAGGATCACCATGATGAGGAAATACGTGTTGGCAACGTTTTGGAACTGGAGCAACAAGTTCTTGGGCAAAAATGAAAGGGGCGTGTACTTGGTGGTCCGGATCTTGTTACGGGGGTACGTGATGATGGGACGCCCTTCCGCCACCATATTGTCGGGGAGTGGCTGGTTGACATAGACCTTACGGGGAATGTTCTTGTAGATCTCCTGGAGGTACTTGGGCCGCAGCACCATGCCTTTTTCAAAAAAGTGGTTGTGTATACGGTCCTTGAGTGTGGGAGGAGCGGTTCGAATGAGGTCCTGGGGCGAGTTGTCCATGCTCAGCAGACTGGGGGAGCTGCTGAAGCCTTGGGGGGCCTCTTGTTTGGGGTCGTCCGTGAGAACGCCATCGCTTTCGCTGTATGGTTCTGGCGACATGTTGTGAAAATAAAAACGGCTGAACCGGAGAAAAGTTGAATAAATATTTGCATTGACCGACTTATTCCGACACAGTAGACCGTAGGTCTACTGAGTCGGTTAGGCAATGACGGTATAGTCGAGGTACTGGATGACGATCCTTTTCTTTTCTACCTACTACTCTACTATACTTTACTACTATACTATACTACTACTATACTAGTACTAGTACTACTCTACTCTACTACTCTACTACTCTACTACTCTACTACTCTACACTCCATAATACTTCATACCCTCTGTTACCTCTATACTTAGTAGTAGTAAACTACTACTACTACACTACTTCTACTACTCCTGTCTGGAGTAAACGGATGGCTTGGTTTCCGAAAGAATCCGGATTCGGAATGCTCTATTGCCGTTCCGGATAAATTTGTGCCATTGTTTAGCAATGAAAATTGCAGGGTACACAAACAGTGACAGATGACAGAGTAGGTGTATTGTTGATGAATAGTGACAGAGTAGATGAGAGTGAGTGGATTGAGAGTGCGTGGAGAGTGTATGAGAAAGTGGACTGAGAGTGAGTGGAGAGTGTATGAGAACGACTTTTTCATTTATTACATGCATATGCCTTGAGATGCCCGGAGGACCCTTCGGACAAGCTAACCTTTTTTATCGGCTGTTGGGTGTTGCGTTGATTCGGCTGATGAGTCGGCTGTTGATTAGGCTGCAGTTGATTCCTTATTAGTCGGCTGCTGTTGATTTGCTATGGTCCAGCCTTGCTGTTTCATGGTATTTCTTATCTCCGCGGTATCCTAGCCGAGCGGCAGGCTCGGTAATAGCGTATTTCCGAGCACCTTCGAGTACCTGGAGTGAAGCGACAGGTACGAGAGTAGATAGACACAAAGATAGTAGAGATAGAGATAGTAGAGATAGAGGATGTAGAGGATGTAGAGGAGTAGATGTAGTAGATGTATTAGGAGTACGAGGTAGGGTAGGTGCGCATAAATAGAGTGCTTACTAATCAAGTGAAGATACTGAAGGATAATTGAACTAAGTTGATGTGGAATATATTGATGGTGTAATGGAGTGTTATGGAGTGTGTAATGAAGTGTGTTATGAAGTGTGTAATGGAGTGTATTGTGGAGTGTATTATGAAGTATTTGTACTGTGAAAATTTGAAAATTCACTCATTTGTCTGCGTGAATATGAAATTGTCAAGTGAAATTGCAGAAAATGTGTGAAATTATGAAAATATAAACATTTGAGGTGTGAGTAAGCTATCTATAACTAGGCTAGTTCTTCAAAATCAATTGTATTTCCAACGTCTTCCCCACGTTTCACCAGATGGTTTCAGGTATTTATAGATTTGACTTTAATCGAGATGGAGATGAAAAAAGGTGGGGTGAAGAATAGAAAAGAGCTTGTACAAAATGTGAGAATGAAAATATGAGAGTGTATGAGAGTGTTTGAGAGTGTAAATGAGAGTGTATGAGAGTGTATGAGAGTGAAAGTATGGGAATGAAAGTGAGAATAGAATATGAACATGACATCAACACAGTTGAAACACTACCTACTCTTTGGCCATGGCTCTTACCTGAGACTGGATTTTTAGACATATTATCCAAGCAACCACTCTACAAACCTCGGTGTCTGATACTCATATGTCTGATACTCATATGTCTGATACTCATATTAGGCATCACTGACACTCATTATTCACCATTCATTCACATTCTTTCATTCACATTCGCTCACATTCATTCAGTACCACTCATGTTCGCTTCGCTCACATTCGACCCCCAAAAACCCCTTAAGAAGGTCAGTCCACGGGTGAAACATGGGGAGAGCCTTAGTTTCATTGGAGGTCCCTTGGCCCAGTTGGTTAAGGCGTGGTGCTAATAACGCCAAGATCAGCAGTTCGATCCTGCTAGGGACCATTTTTTTGAGATTTATTCATCTTGCTTCGCAAGATGAGTATTTCGAAAGGAGTGAAAGTGAGGAGTAAAGTGAGGAGTAAAGTGAGGAGTAAAGTGAGGAGTAAAGTGAGTGAATGATAAGGTAGAGTTAGGAGTAAGAGTATAGAGAGTTTTGTAAGAGTGAAGACGAGTAGATGAGTTGTATTCCAATTGTCTTTTTCATTTTGGAGACAATTAAATTATCCATAGATACGTTACGATAAACGCAAATGAGATGAGGAATAAAGTGAGTCTCGTCAATCTCTTGTAGTTCTGATTCTCTTTCCTGAGTCTTCCTGAGTAGTCCTGAGTCTCTTTGAGTCCTAGTTTTGTAAGCACGTTCTGGTGGAGAAATTGTTCAAACTGTAAGCGTAGCCCTCTAGCCCGCTAAATCGTAACTACGAAACATTTCTAATATGAGTCACTTATACCAATCTAATACCATTGCAATCCTAATGTCCCAGATACCACTCTAGGTTGCGTATCCCTGTTCATCTTCCTATCTTTCTGTACTGCATATAAAGCATCAGAAGAGACATGCTTGACAGATTATCTAGTTAAACTTTGGTTGAAGTATTCTGATTGAGTCGAGATCTCTTATATCTTCGAGTAATACTTAATGTGATATTAATGACTCAACCGTGATACTCAAATGTGACAAAACTGAACAGTGACAATACTCAACGACAATACTCAACAGTGAAATGTACTTACTGGATACCAATCTAATCATTTGAAAGCCTCAACTGAATACCAATCTAATCATTATGAAAGCCTCAACTGAATACCAATCTATGAAAGCCTCAACTGAACCAATGACTCAATAGGATAAAATCATAATCTAGTTGGTATTAACAATTCCATTCTCATACCTTCCTGTACTGCATATAGGGGGTGAGAGAATGACATGGACATGTACTGTTGATCTACTGATTCTTATCCCTATTTAGCGACAATCGAGGAAATGAGGTTTTTCTGAATCAACTGTATTCACCTCAACATTTAGACATGTTAATTGGTAAATCAATGGTAAATGAATGGTAAGTGAATGGTAAACCAATGGTAAACCAATGGTAAACCAATGGTAAACCAATGGTAAATCAAAGGTAAATCATGGTAAATTGGTCATGTTAATCGGTCAATTAGTAAATTAGTGAGTAATTGGTCAATTAGTAAATCGATCATTCTTGTAAACACAATTTAGCTTCGCTAAATTATGTTTAGTGTCAAGGTATCTCGCAAAAACCGACATTTTGACATTCGACAATCGCACAATTTCACAATTTCGCTTCGCTCAATTGTGCCAATTGCGAATTGTCGAGTCAAAATGTGATTTTTGCTCGAAAAATTCGTCCATTTTTTATCCAAAAATTTTCACCACCATGTCCATTGAAGAAATCCCTGAAGGCGCCGACGTCCAAGTCATCTCCAAGAACGAGAAGAAGGCCAGAGAGTTGATCAAGAAGTTCAACCTCAAGCAGGTCAAGGGTATTACCCGTGTCACCTTCAAGCAGAGAGGTAACTTGATCTATGCCATTGACGCCCCAGCCGTCTACAAGTCCTCTGCCGGTACTTACATTGTCTTTGGTGAGGCCAAGGTCGACGACATGAACCAGAGATTCGCCCAGGCCCAGGCCCAGCGTGAACAGCAGGAGGCTTTGAGCAAGGCTGCTGCCGATGCCGACGACAAGTCCCCAGAGGCCATCACCGCTGATCTCGAGAAGGCTGCTATCTCCGAGAAGCCAGAGGAAGAGGAAGAGGAGGGTGAGGTCGACGAGAGTGGTTTGGATGCTAAGGATATCGATATTATCGTTGAGCAGACCCAGGTCTCTAGAGCAAAGGCTGTGAAGGCTTTGAGAGATAACAAGGGTGATATGGTGAATGCTATTATGAACTTGTCTTAAACAAACAATACTCACAATGAGCGAAGCGAATTGTGAGGATTGGCAACTGTTGTTAATTGGGACCGAAGGTCCCAATTGTTTCAATTAGAAATTGTTACCTTCTCAATTGTTCCAATTGTCAGAAATTGTTACTCCCCAATTCTATCTTTGTGAATAGTAGTAAACAGACACTTCAGTGATGTAGAATAAAGATGAGAGGAGAGAGCGATCCGAGTATAATTAACATTACTAAATAGAATGTTCATGTCGTCTGAAAAATTTGTTCTGACTCTTAATCTACAGTATGAAAAGTACGCGGTATGAGACATACCAACCTGCATACAAGCTTTTTTGCAGCCTACCAGACTACTTTTCTGACAATTGAGCCATGCTCAATTGTTGCACTCACTAGGTACTAGAGCATAGATGAGCGAAGCGAATCTATGCGATAAAAGGCAATGGATTCAAAGTGCTTCACTTCCTCTAGAATCAAACTTGAACGTGGTAGGTACAATCTTTGCTTTTAGATAATACGAGTCCGGACTAAGATGAACTTCGAGGTTGTCCAAAGCTGAATTGCTTTGATCAACACAAAGGAGTCAGCTTTGATCAATACACAAAGGAATTCACTTGTAATGTAGTTTAGCCTATTTTCGAACCCAAACTGTAGACTTGCTTCAACTACTTTTCTTGTGATGTATGATGGTGTCAGTGTAGTCCCCTCGGACAACTATGTTTGCCCGTTAAAGTACACTGAAACACATTTGAGATGTGTAGGTGTACCAATCGTCTCAAAGGTCCAAACAGAGCTACACATTATTCTATTTGACTTGAATAACGTTATATGTTTCCTTTAAACCAAGTGTCTCTAAGCATTCCAACTTTCGGACTGAATTCTGACAGTCAGGTAAATGTTGGATTCAAAGTGAACGTTTCTTGATATACAGTAAATAGTTAGTGTATTCTCACTGCAGTGACATCTATTATCCATGATCATCAATAATTGAAAAGAACTTGTCGCTCTTAAATAGTGGAGTAAACCATCATAGAAAATAGCAGACGATTGAGCATTAACAATTGAGCAAGTGAAATTGTCAGAGAACAGAACGATTAAATTGTCAAACAATCAACAATTGAGTACAATACCATACATTACATCAATGCACTGATGAAACCATCTACAAACTCTCGAAAGGTTCATACCGAAATCATTACTACGTACAGGAGCAGGTAGGTCGTATACAAGATAGTATGAAGATATGGTCATGTTAATGATGATAGTCATGATAGTTATAGTCATGTTAATGATGATAGTCATGATAGTTATAGTCATGTTAATGATAGTCATGATAGTCATGATAGTCATGGTTATGTTAATCATGGCATGTTAATCAATATTAGTCATGTTCATCATGTATCATTAATCATGTCAGTCATGTTAGATCAAACCATGTTAGAAATATCAGTCATGATAGTCATGATAGTAATTGTAGACATGGCCATGTGATAATCATGTACATTATTGACCATGCTATTAACCATCAATCATTAACCATAATCATTGACAATCAATCGTTAACCAATCATTAACCATTAATCACGTACTATCTTCTCTCTATTGTCGCATTTGGAACTGCCTCCTCCATTTGCTGTTCCTCCTTCTCCTCCTTCTCCTCCTCCAACTCACCCGGACTCACTTCTCTACCATCTGGAGTAACAAACGATACATCGTTGTTTCCATTTGATACCTCCTTGTTCTGGTTATTCAAGAACCCACACCTCATACACCTGAATGTGACCTCACCAGGAGACTTACATTCCGGGGCAGCCAACCCGTTGTGGGTGTAGCAATTGGAGCAAATCAACGCGTAGCGGTTTTCCACGGACTCGTTGTTACTTGAGCCGATCAACATGTCGAAAAAGCGGTCGCTGACTGCGTTCTTATGTGGGTTGGAGTTGTTTAAGTTGGAGATGTTAGGGTTGTTGTTTGGGTTTAAGTTGGGGTTTAAGTTGGGATTAGGGTTGGGGTTGTTCAATTTGGAGTTAGGATTAGAATTGTTCAAGTTGGAGTTCAAGTTCTTCTTCTTCTGGTCCTCACTCTCTTTAGTCTTTTTCCCATCATACTTCTCAATCAACTCATTTGTGAGGTTGTAGTTTGTCAAACGTTTCAATTCCTCCACCTTCTTCAGCTGCAGACGCTTTAGTTTAACCTCCCAGCGCTGGTTGCTTCTGATTAAGAGCGAAAACACCGTGTTGATGGCCTTCACCACCAACACAGACACCGCGGGATACACGACAAAAAGCACAAGGAGCGTGGTTGCGGTTTGGGAGGCCACGAAACGGTGTACAAAGTTGCGCCCAGCGACTTTTGGGGCCATGGCGAACTTGGCACATGCTGCCACCAGGTACACGAGGATGAGAATGGTCAAGGCGTGTTTTCTGACGCTGGATCTGAGGGACTGGAGGCGGACTATTCGTGCCTGGGTCTCGGAGATTTGGTTGGAGAGTGTGCTGAACTCTTTTTCAAAGGACGAGGGGTCGAAGGAGCGGAAGAAGCCGAACATTGCAGATGTTTGAGAACAATGAGCGAAGCGAATTGTTCGAATTGAATTGGTGGAGCAAATCAGTCGAAATCAGAAATCTAAAATTGAAATTCAGAAAATCAGAAAATCGAACATCAGAAAATCTCGAATTCAATAAAATATCAAAAGTATCGAATTCAATAAAATATCATGAGTATCGAATGTCAAAAGTATTGAAAATATCGAGCATCGAAAATATCGAAAATATCAGATTGAATCGACTGAATAAAGATCAGACAAGATGAGAGATTCAGGGTATGTTGAATGAGAATTGATGAAATTGTAGGTTGACAGGTTGACAGTGGTTGTGGTTGTGTGTTCGACTTGACGCCTAGCGTAGTGGGAAATTACCGACAAAATTTGTGGGACTTAGAAAAAATTAGTGAGACAATTAGTGAGTGAAAATTAGTGAGACTGCGAATTAGTGAGAATAGTGAATTAGGACAGACATCAACATTGCTAATAGTGTGTTTTACTAATAGTTTTTTTTACTTAGTCTATATCTCATATGGAAGCTATAGGTATTCTCTGATAACCTAATAGAAGAAAACTGGTGAGATTCTCTATTTACTATGGAGAATAGATTAGGCGAGCAACAATGTCATCCCAAATAGGAAATTTCTTATCTCCTTGATGTCTCAAACTTCTTCACTGATATGTTTTCCTCACTAATTGAAAAATACCTTATTCTGAACTTCACTAGCAGTGGTGGTTGTCACTCAATTTTACTAATCATCACCCTGTTAAAGGATCAGTTGATCAAGTCGAAACTGTGACAGTTTCACAGATTAAGACTCCAATATAGTACAGGCTGCTCACACGAGTTTTGGAGGAAGAAACTTCCAACATTTCACTTCATTAAGTGGGAAGATTGAGATTTGACTAGTTGAATGTTCTCACTACTCAATTCGCTCATTGAGTCGTGAGTTGATATTGAGTAACTCAATGGGCGAAGCGAAATCGAGTGACTGAATGACTTCATGAGCACTTATGAGCATTGTTATAGACTGCTTATTTATCTTCCCCAATCTAATTCAATCTAATCAAGCGAAGAGCAAGCGAATTCAACAAAGTTTATCGATCTTTATTCAGATTAAGAGTCAACAATATACAGTACATCAAAAGTGTGTGAGCCCAGATAATCCCCAGGACTCCATAGCTCACTAATTGTCATGATCGTAGTGAATGGGTGGAGAAGCATTGACCGAATGATGAGATTATGAGAAACGAAGGTCGTAGATATAATGTGAGGGTCGTAGAATATGAGAAAAGTAATGTGGGTGCAAATGAGTGTGAAATGGTGCTGCATATGAGACCCTTACGAGAGACCGAAGCGATCGAGTGGGTGAGTGAGTGAATTAGTGAGGGGATACTGATTTGCAACATCTCGAGAGTTGATCTAGCTTTCAGTGGATCTATCCACAACCAGTCATGATCCAGTGCCATTCCGCTGCTGCTGCCAGACCAATGACTTTCTCATCAGGATTCCTATCCTCCGATATTGCTGGAATTTGCACGTCAACACATTAATTTCCACGTCAATCTGTGAGATCTGCTCGGGAGTAACATTTCCCGTCTTACTTTGCTCCAAAATTTGCAATTTATGGTGCAAATCATTCAAGTGCTGCTTCACCTGATTGAATCTTTCCTGAGTAATCGCACTTGCTGGGATTTGCAGGTTTGCTCCATTACTATTAGGGCGTGATTGAGCTTGCGATTGTGGACGTGCTTGTTGATTCATCTGGATCACTTCAATTTTAATTCTAGAAAGTTTCACAAGATCTTGCCAAAAGTCTCTCCAATTGAGCGAAGCAATACCCTTATCGAACAATAGATACTGACATGCAATTGACAATACACAGCGATACTTAAAGTTGAGCGAAGGAGATGAAAGAGGATTTGTATAGATGTTGTATGCTGGTGATGTTTTAAGGAGTACAGGTTGAATGACGTACTGCATGTTGTTGACTCTTAATCGGATGACTCTTAATCTGAATACAAGGAGAAGTAAAGTTATTCGAGATTGCAGCCACGACTATATGAATGTGAGTCATTTCACCCGCCTTAATATTTGACGCATGCCTTAATATTTGACTCGTTGTGTAATTATTAGTATCGGTATAGATTCTAGTGTGTAATTATTAGTACTTAATTAAGTAGTATCTAGTACCTAATATCTAATATCTAATATCTAGTATCTTCTTATAGTTATCTCACTTCTCACATAGATTCGCTTCGCTCATCTATGTTCGCTTGTTCTCCCAAATCATCATTATAGGGTAGTCATCTTTAAATCTCCCACTTGCTTCCTCTCAAGAGTACCAAATCCATCACTAGATACAATTTCCCACTAAAATTGCTCAATTCCTAAATACCAATCGTTCGCAATTTCGTTCCACTCATTGCTCAATATTGCTCATTGCTCAATATTGCTCATTGCTCAATATTGCTCACTGCTCAATCAATGCTCATTGCTCAATCAATTGCTACTCCAATTTTGCACCCATTTCATCCTGCATACAACAGGATCAGACATTGGAGATCCAGTTCAAAGAGATGCAATTTAGCACAGTTGAAAGTGCTTTAGAGACTCCAGAACCAAGCCACACCAGGTTTCCTATGAAACTTGGAGTGAACACTTACAATTGAACATGTTCTGGACCTGCAGTTGATACTCTAAACCTACAGTACTCTAAACCTACACTCTAAACCTACAGTACTCAACGTACAGTACTCAGCGTACAGTACTCTCAACCTATTGCTACTCTCAACTCACCTTCTCTAAGCCTACATTTGAAGCTTCATGGAATACTACAATCAAGCAAACGTTGTAACTCACAATTGAGTGGAGGAACTGTACTAGATTTTTGCATCCGTTGCATCCTGCATACAAATATGCGGACCAAGCAACCCAAGATCAGCAAATGAATACAATTTAGAACAGGTGTAGAGACTCAGAACAGTTCACAAGTGAACTTGGAGCGAGTTGAACATTGCATAAGTTATCTGAACAGAGTGAACCTTACAGAGAGTCATAAACCTTACAGAGTCATAAACCTTACAGAGAGTCATATACCTTACAGAGAGTCATATACCTTACAGAGAGTCATATACCTTACAGAAAGTCTCTGAATATATTTGAACCTCACAGTGTGAATACTCTGACTAATTTATAAGCACTTAACTCACAATTGAGTGAAAGTGCTCACTCGCTCATTTTGCATCCGTCCTGCACACAACACATGCCATCCACTACCATTTCATAGAGATAGTAGAATAGGGTACCTTTGCAATAAATGGTAAGTCAATTGAGGAGTCTCCTGGGAATTACTGAGATGCAATGTGACTGAGAAATAGACGATTGAGTATTGAGTGAATGAGTAAATAGTGAATGAGTGATTAGTGAATGAAAGATTGCGTGAGTGAGTGTTTAGTAATGAGTGATTGAGTGATTGAGTGAAATGAAGTAAGAATTGAATCAAGTAAGAACTGAATCAAGTGAGAACTGAATCAAGTGAGAACTGAATCAAGAATTGAATCAATAAGAATTGAGCAAAGCAAGAATAAGAACTCACAATTGAGTGAGCACTTTCACTCAGTTGCTCATTTTTGCATCCGTCCTGCACACAGAACAGCTGGACCAGATGCCAGTTTAGGTTCTTCAATTTCTATCACAACGTACTGATAGTTTAATTTGCAATAAATAGGTACATATCAAAACTAATTAGTGACTGAACAGTGAAATTGGTGAAACAGTGGTAAAACAACTGTATTCTGAATTGAGCGAGAATTGATCAATGACTATGAATTAGTGAAACATCAATGAAAGTGAATTGAGGAAACATCAATGAAAGTGAATTGAGGAAACATCAATGAAAGTGAATTGGGGAAATATCAATGAAAGTGAAGATTGGAGTAAAAACTACATTGGACCCACAATTGAGAGGAGCGCACTCAATTCTCACTCATCCGTTGCATCCTGCATATGACATCAGATGCGACCATCAGGCATCCATTACTCCAGATTAGATGTAGAGTGGTTTTACTTTATCACTGATGGTTGAAGTCAATTGAGAAAGAGTCCTCTAGTGAACTGAGTTGCAATTGTTGAAAGTGTAAGATAATTGAGTAAGCAGTATTGATTAAATATTGAGTGAATTGATTAAACATTGAGTGAATTGAGTAAAAATTGAGTGAAACAACAATTGTGAAACATCGATGAAATGAAGAATTGAGTGAAATATCAATGAAAATGAAGATGATTGAGTGAAATCAATGGATTCACTCACAATTTCGCTTTGCTCAATTGTTCGTACAATTGTTCGTACAATCTTCATTTTCGCACAACAAACAATTTCGCTGCGCTCAATTGTTTGTTAGTGATGAACACCCAAATCTACTCCGCGACCTACTCGAACATCCCCGTGTTCGAGTTTGTCACGCCCGAAGGCCCCATCATGCGACGCAAGAGCGATTCCTGGATAAATGCCACCCATATACTCAAGATTGCCAAGTTCCCCAAGGCCAAGCGCACCAGGATACTAGAAAAGGATGTACAGACCGGGGTCCACGAAAAAGTACAAGGCGGTTACGGCAAGTTCCAAGGCACGTATGTTCCGCTCGATCTCGGGATGGAAATTGCGCGCACGTTTGGAGTGCTTGATGTTTTGCGCCCCATCTTTGAGTTCCAGTACATCGAAGGCCAGTCCGAGACCCCCCCGCCCGCGCCCAAACACAACCACGCTCTGGCGCTCAATGTAGCGAAACGAACGCAACAGAAGGAACAGGAGTCGAAACGGTTCAAATCCGTCACTGGAGAGCCCAAAAAACGGGGTCGGCCCAGAAGAGTCACCTTGGCCAAGGCCCCGGTGCTAAAACACGAGGACACGGTGCCCATCGGGCCGAATATCGGCACGTTCAGTGCGCTGCCGCCGGCTCGGCAAGACACGTTACCGGATGTACCAAAAGACGAGGACTTGGAGTTGGTGGAGCTGGATACAGATAGTGCAAAGGATGATTTGATGAACCACCGCGAGCTTTTTGGGACCCCAAAGGATTCCTTCAGAGATTCGTTCAAAGACAAGGACTTTTACTTTGGGAAGGACTTTAACTTTTCGGTAAAGCAGCATGTGCCGTCGTTGGGAAATCTATCGATGAATTTGTCTCAAAACAATTTGAGGTTGGATGAGAAGGAGGGAAGTGATGGAAGGAATGATGGAAGGAGTGAAAGAGGTGAAAGGAGTGAAAGAGGTGAAGGAAGGAATGAAAGAGGTGAAAGGAATGAAAGAAATGAATTAGTGAGAAGTGAAAGAAGTGAAAGAAGTGGAAACGACCGAACATTGGAACAACTCAACCAAACACTCAGTCAAGGAGCACTTAACGATTCGTTTCTTGAAGAGTTTGATCCATACTTGCTGTATCAAAAATCGGTCTACTCCGAGTACTTTTCCAACCTCCTTTCGTATTTTCTTGATGACAAGAAACAGCCCATGGACCGGGTGATGAATCCCCCACAACCACTTTCTAAAATCAACATAAATCAGCCAATAGATAACGATGGCAACACGCTATTCCACTGGGCGTGTCTGATGGCCAATGTCCAGATGATTGACTTTTTGCACACGACATTTGGCATCAGTGTGCTGATACGCAATAGGTTGGGGGAGACACCGCTCATGTTTATGGTGAAATTTAACAATGCACACGAAACACGCAACTTTGATAGTGTTTTGAGGGTGTTGAGGGAGAGTGTCATGGACGTGGACAATATGGGGAGGAGTGTGTTGCACCATATTGCGTTGTTGGATAGAAGTAAGGAGAGGTTTGGAAAGGTGTACATGGAGGAGGTGTTTAAAGAAATAGAGAAAAGGGGTGAGAAGAGCGGGGATGGAGGAGATAAAGAGGGAAGTGATAAAGACGAAATTGAAGAAAGGAAGGAAGGAAAAGGAAAAGATAAAGGAAAAGAAAATACAAGCAAAGATGGTGGGGAAAAAACAAAAGATGACAAAGAAAAAAGTGGAAGCATAGGACCACTATCCCTCCACCTGCTTATAAATCACCAGGACTCAGACGGCAACACGGCCTTTCACATTGCTGCATACAACCTTAATAAAAAACTCATCAAGGTATTTCTTACCCACCACAAGTTGGTTGATTTTGGGCTCCGGAACCTTGTTTCGTATTCGGTGGAGGATTACCTTGCACTGAACAACCTTGTATTGAGGCTCGATCTTCCAAAGGAAGACACCCAGGACTTTAGCATGGCACAACTGTTTGATTCGTTGTTGTACAGTACAAAAGCAGCACTTAAACTTCATAATACGACGTCGAACCTTATTACCGAGCGCTTGACGGAACTTGCGTACACCATCGATAAGGAATTGCACGAAAAAGACGAGGCGATTCTTGCGTTTTTCAAGGTGGTGAAACTGGTGCAGCACGATAAACTCGAGTCGCAGCGCAATATTCTATCGTTGTTCCGAATGGACGAGTTGGTGGCTGAAATTGAAGGTACGACCCAGGACGACGAGCACTTGGGGGACTTGAAGACGGACCACGTGATCCAGGGCGAGATCAACCGCGTGATCAACGACTTGTGCTACCAGTTCCTCCAGAAGAAGGAGGAGTACGATGTGAAGGCAAAGGAGTATATTGAGATACAGAATGGGTTGTACAACAAGGAGTTGCGGGAGATGGTGGAGGAGCTGGAGAGGGAGAAAAGGGGTGAGAAGAGGGAGAAGAGGGAGGATAAATTTGAGGTGATGGTGGAGCTTCAGCGGCAGATTATTAGGAGACGGGCGTTGATGAATGAGTTGTACCAGGAACAATTGAGGGTGGATGAGGTGGAGGATCGCAAGTTGCCGGAAAGGTCGATTATAGGGGAGTACCCGGAGGATGACAAGTTGAATAAGTATTGCAAGTTGTTGTCGTTGTGTTGTGGGATGGATATTAATGAGGTGGAGGGGAGTATTGATTTGATAGAGGAGAGTTTGAGGAGATAACCGAATGCGAGCGAAGCGAGTGTGAGGTTATCGCCCACTAATGGTCGAAAACAACGAGCGAAGCTCGTTGTTTGAGTGTTGTCGACCCAAAAATGTTCGAAACGAGCATAGCGAGGTTTGTGGACCCCAATTTTGTTCGAACAACGAGCTTCGCTCGTTGTTTGAGTAGCATAATCGATATGTGCAAACACGAGCGAAACAAAGAGCGAAACAATGAACCAAGCGAGTTGTTGAGTGAGTAACCGACAATGGTCGAACACGAGCGAAACAACGAGCGATGCGAACTGTTGAATGAGTAACCGACAATGATCAAAGGACGATCGACGAGTTGATAATTGACAATGATTGAAATACTAGCGAAACAATAAGCGAAGCGAGTTGTTAAGTGTAACCGACAATGATATAACACGTTCGAATGAGTTATCGATAATGATCACAAACAAGTTGATTGAGAATAATCGACAATGATTGGAAGCGAAAAGACTCACTTGCTCGTTTTTGAATATGATAACATGGTTGTTATCATGATCAAAATTAGTTGTTGAGTACGACCATAACTGAACGGCGAGTTGTTTTAGTGAGCATGCTCAAAAATGATCTAAGCGAGCGAATTGTTTGATTGGGCTTGGAAAATGAAGCAAATATGCCGTTGTGTGAATATGTGTGATCAACAATTTTTGAAACAACTCGCTCGTTGAGTATCTGCAAAAATCAAAAATGCACTCAACAAGTGAAGCTCACTACCAAGGTTAAGCCCTTGGTTGTTAGTATGCATGATGTTAAAGCAAGCGAGAGTGAGTATGCGAGCGAGTTCCTCGTTTTAGCATGAAAATACTTACCTTGTGTTTTGGTAAGGGGACAATCTCCCCTTTTAGTATGAACCGCTCCACTCATTAGTATGAACCGCTTCGTGTTTTTCACAATGACCAACTCAGTGTTCATTGTCTACCACATTGCAACACCAGACGGTTCCCACCCGCCCTATTTATTCCGGCAAGAACAGTGGATTGTTCAATTCTCTATAGACTCTGTAATGATATAACGAACTGTACTAATAATCACAACGAGCTAAATCTCACAATCGAGCGAAGCGGGGTGAGTTAGTATTTATCTCGCGAATGTAGAGAACAATTCAGTCGCTTGTCTATTCAGACTAAGAGGTACAAGTTAAGAGTCAATAAAAAGAGCGAGTAGCGTAATCCATGATGCGAGTCTCAATTTGAGTCATGTGGGATTGTGAGTCTCGTGCCAGAGATCGTAGTTTTAGGGGCGGAAGATTAAGGGTCATCAGTTGCGAGCGAGGTTTGAGTCTCATTTGAGTCACAGATGAATGTCCTTATTTGTTAATTTCAGATCAAGAGTCTCGACAGATTAAGAGTCACGAAATACACAGGAATCAGCGAACTTTCACGTTCTTGCAATTGCTCAATTATGGGACTTGAATCATGTCAGATGATCTATCTTGAGGTTACTCAGATGGAGACTACAGATCAAGAGCCAATTAAATTGTCGAACTTGTGATTGAATCATGAGAAATCCTGAGTTCATAGAATACTCAGTACACATTAAGCGTCATTGATCAGTCAATTCAAATCCAGCGAAATTTAATGCGATTAGAGTTGCAACAAGTGAAACTCAATCTGAATCAGGTCATCTTTGAAAAGCTAATCTTTGAAAAGCTAATCTTTGAAAAGCTTTATTTACCAAGTTTGAGACATATACAAATTAAGAGTCACGATCAAAAGTGCAGGAGCCAGCGAAACCTTATCGTTTGAATCATGTCAGATAAAGTTCGAGTCTTGGATCACGTTCTTTTGAGTGATCAGATTAGGAGCTTATAGATTAGATTCAGTTCACTCCTTTCAAGATCCAGACTTTTCAAATAACAGTCACTATTTATGAAGGATGCAAATTATCGCACCATATGAGCAAAGAAGTATGAGAGCCCACCATTGATGAGGACATACCCCGCTAATTGACCACTTCCCATATAGAAAGAGGGTGCGATTCGCCAAGGGACTTCCTAATCAGAGTGTTTCAAAATTCGCACCCATTGCCGAAATAAATTCGCACCCATTGCCGAAATAAATTTGCACTCATTGCCGAGATTTGTACCGAGATTTTGCACCCATTAACCGAGCAAACAGCCGAACAATGAGCCGAACAATGAGCCGAATAATGAGCGGAGCGAATTGTGAGGTTGAGCTCGGTCTAGTAGTTTTCCTAGTAGTTTTCCTAGTAGCATAGTCAGTCTAAATAGGTTCTTTCTAGTAAACAGCTTCTTTCTAGTTTTCACTGTATTTAGGCACAGGAAAAGTGATGAGTGAAATCTACCATAGTAATTTATTCATGAACTGAATAGGAATGAGGGTTTCTGTCTTCCATGAGCATTATGTGTTCTACGATTCTTCTACACCTCCTATATGATTCTTCTATAAATGTCCGAGTCTTTGAAATTTATGGTCCTTCTATGATAAATGTTCCAAGATTTGGAATCTTCTGACGATCATTAATCTGAATGTCTCAAGTCTTAATTCTTCTTTTATGAACTTCTTCAATAGCCGTTTGTATACCTTTTATGAAGTCTCATCTTTTATGTAGTCTATATTTATGTAGTCTATATTTATGAAGTCTATATTTATCAAGTCTATAATTATGAAGTCTTTAATAAGTTCGCATAGAGCGCTACGCGCTCTATGCTCAATCTCGGATATCTCGTTCTTTTTTTTTCCGCGCCTAACCGAGTTTCGCACTCCCGCAGCGCATCGTAGGCTGCAAAAAAAAACGTTCGGAAAGCGTTTTTGTCTCACTTTTCCATATATAGTCTTGGGATTTTCTTCAATTATCAAACAGTTATTCTGCATACTTTGTATACTTTTACGTATACTTTTAAACGTCTTATACTTATAATTTCTCACTCGCTTTGCTCGTGATAAATTATGTCAATATCAGACAACTCCCTCAAATGGGAATCCTCCCAAGATAGCGCGGTCGAGTTCACCGAAACCCCCATCGAGCTCTATGCAGACTCGTCTAGGGTTGCCCACCGGCGCGAATCTGGCCGGTCCATGGCGCTGGCAGACTATTCTGTGCGAAACATTTACGGTGATTTAGACAGCGCTGAAATCGAGCAGCAGCGTGCCGCTGCTCGTAGTATCATCATCGATGAGATTGCACAGCGTACAATGGAAGTTGACGACGAGGAGAGGTATGTGGGACTTGAGAGGCCGCCTTCCCACATTTCGCACATTTCCGCCTACGAAGAGGCGTATCTTGATAAACTTCCTATTGCAAATAGTGGGTGCGAATTTTCTCCAGTGGACCCAGAATTAATTACTTGGAACGGTACCAATGACCCCCAGGACCCCAAAAACTGGGGCAAAGTTCAGAAAGCAGTGCTTATTGGATTTGTTTCGCTTTACGCGCTAGTTGCACCCATGTCGCTGCTGATGCCGCTGCCTGCCATGGCCAAAATCAGCGATGAGTTCCATATAACGTCTGATGTCATGAAGGCCATGGTGGTTTCGATCCAAATCTTGGCGTGGGCACTCGGTCCCCTCCTTATTGCGCCCCTTAGTGAAGACGACCGTATTGGGCGCAAATTGGTATTGGACGGACTGGCGTGGATGTCGCTCTTTTTCAACCTCGGGTGCGCATTCTCCCAAAACACTGCACAGATGATGGTGTGCCGGTTTGTAGGGGGGCTTTTCGGGTGCGTGCCTCTAAATGTGGGGGCTGGTGTGATATCCGATTTGTATGAGGCAGAATCGCGCAATTTGGCATTGGCCGGCTACCTGTTGGCGCCGTTATTGGGGCCGTGTATCGCCCCAGTGGTGGCTGGGTTCATTGTGCAGGACATGCAATGGCGATGGGTTTTTTACGTTTTGTGTATGTTTAACGGTTTTGTGGCTGTTGTTGCAACCATTTTCTTCAAGGAGACTTATGCCCCCAAATTGCTCCGCAACAAGGCCCGGAAACTCCGTAAGGAGACCGGGAACGGTGCGCTTCACACCATCTATGAAATTACTGACAGCGAGTCGTTTTTCGAAAAGATGTGGATCACCATGTCACGCCCAGTAGTGCTACTTTTTTCGCACCCAATGATTGTGGGTCTTGGGCTGATGATGGCATTTACGTACGGGTTCATGTACTTGATGATTGTGACGTTCCCAAGAATTTACGGCCAGCAGTACGGGTTCAACACGCTGGTGACTGGACTCATGTACATTCCCATGGGCGTGGGATTTGCGCTTGGAGTGGTGTTTTGGTCTGCGGTGATGGGCCGGGTGTACAAGCGTCTCTGTGCACGCAACGGGGGGGTTGCGAAACCGGAGTTTCGCATCCCCTGCCTCTTTGGGGCCTCTGTGTGTGTGCCTGTGGGGCTCATTTGGTTTGGGTGGTCTGCGGAGCGTCATCTCCACTGGATCATGCCTGGGATTGGGCTGGCGATTTTTGCGTTTGGGTTGGTGTGTGTTTTTCAGTCGCTCCAGAGTTACTTGATTGACATGAACCCGCGGTACGCGGCGCTGCTGGTGGCAGCAGCCGCGCTTTTTAGGTCGTTGTTTGGGTTCCTGTTTCCGTTGTTTGCAAACAAGATGTATGCGCGTTTGGGGTACGGATGGGGGAATACCATGTGTGGATTTGTGGGGTTGATGTTGGGGATTCCGTTTCCGGTGGTGTGTTATGTTTATGGGGAGCGAATTAGGGCGTGGGCGGATGTGAGGTTGGAGAGGTCGCAGAAGAAGAGGGATGAGAGGAGGTTGGAGAAGTTGAGAAGAAAGGAAGCGAGCGAACAATTGAGCGAGCAACTGAGTGAACAATTGAGCGAAGCGAAATTGTGAGCGGTTGCGAGGGAAATTGTGAGCGAGCCCTCTCAAATGTTCAAACAATTGAGCGAAGCGAAATTGTGAGTGAGTTGCAATGTTACACGGTAGTATGTTTAACATTTAGCGAAGCGAAATTGTGGTGAAATTGTGAGTTCCACAAATGTTCAAACACAAGCGTAGCTTGTGTTTGTTATCAGAAGCAATAAGTCAAAAATGAGCGAAGTGAAATTGTGAGTGAGTTGCAATGACTAACCAGGTAATTTTGTTCGCAAATTTGAATTGCTGCAAATTCCACAAAACTACGCACAAGTGAAAAACTAAGCAAGCTGATCAAGCTTAGCGATAATACGACAATGAAAGTTGTCATGAATGCATATATGAATAGGTATGGGTAATATGAGATAATGATAGTAAGCGTAGGCGAACGAGCGACGAGCGAAGCGAGTGAGTAGTGATTGGGAGTATTGATTGAGTAGTGATTGGGAGTATTGATTGAGTAGTGATTGGGAGTAGTGATTGAGTAGTGATTGGGGAGTGATGATTGAGAAGTAGTGATTCAGTGACTAATTGAGTGAGAATTAATTAATTGAGTATTGAGTCACTATTGAGTGAGAGCATGTGAGTGTGAATTAATTGATTGACTACTCAATGAGTAACCATTTAGTGAGAGTACTAATCAATGATTTCAATTCACTTCACATCCAAGTAAAATAATTGGGAACTGAAAAACTCACTTAACTTAAAGCGAGATTAGACCCATTCTAGCGTGTGAGATGATTCTGTGCAAAGATAGTGAGTAGATCCCAATTTCGTTCGCTTGATTGGTTGCGATAAATTGACTATTAAGGGGTGTCAACGAACTTCAGTTGGCATGACTAAAATGAAGCACGGAAAATTTCAAACGATATTGTGTCAATCAACGCTCAATTGACACACATAATTAAGCGAAATGTCAAATGATCACTACAATTTTTTAGCAGTCCGGTTATAGTTACTGAGTGGTACTACAGTACAGAAGATTAATGTAACTTACTATAATTGGTACAATTGACTTGCATTGTGCTCATTCATTTGACATCCCTGGACTCTCCCTTATCGCTAAAATTCTCGCCTTACACAATTGCATTTACCACTCAACCCCACAATTGGAACCAAATGCCTAATACAGCCCAATTGCCTATTGTTCAAATTTTTTGCCTATTGTTGGTCACTAATTGACTCGCACAATTAGCGACCAACAAAATGGGCTTGCATTTACACAGTGACTATTACCCTAGAACCCACAATTACAAGCCTATTGATTCAATTGCACAAATCTTCACTCAATTGTGCCTATTGATCCAATTGACACAAATTTTAATTAAGCCCAATTGTTTGCCCTATTTATCACTGCAACCCCACAATTTGGGACAATTATGGATCCCTACAATTGACACACAATTTCGCTGCGCTCAATTGTGCGCTCAATTGTGTCCAATTGTGTCCCAATTCAATTTCACTTTATTATTGATCATCGTTACATATGCACACTCAGATCCCCATTTTCTTATCCTTATCAAATTCCTCGACGTTTACCCCGTTATCTTCCCGAATACGTGCACATAACCAAGATTGTAATGGGGTTGCATCATTCTCAATTGACAATTGAACAACAATTGAGCTTGCTCAATTGTTGGTTTAGAGAAGAAAGTAGTAATACATAGTCAATGGTCAAGCATTCACATAGTCAAATTCTAGTCATATCATGTTTAGATCTATGCTAGTCTTGCTCTATCTGTGTTCTTTTTCTATCTGTGTTCTTTTTCTATCTTCTCTGTGTTAGTGTTAACTTCAATCTATTTCTTGTGCTGTTGTCAATGTCACGTTTCATCTCCAGAGTGTTGTTCTGTGTCGTTCTATCGTTCATGTTGTATTCCTGATCTGCAACACTGTTGCATGTAGTTTTGTGTAACTTTAAATTTGCGGCAATTCAATAATGGGATTTATAAACTGGGATTTCCATACAAGTCGAGATCCATGATTCTCGTTCTACTTGCTCTTATTCAATTGGTTGCAGCAATTGCCAACCCACTACCCGCTCCAAGGTCTATCTCTTGGAAAGGCGGTGAGGTACTCGTTAACCTCCCTAATTTGTACTTGGAAATTGAAGAAGAAGTTCCAATTATTGAGAGGGCATTCACAAGACTTGTTGAGTCTGTGGGAGAGTTAAAGTGGTACCCTGCTGCTATTGAACAGCCCATTGCACTGTACAATAATGTTACCTACAAGAGAGAGGATAAAATCATTGACACTGTGAACATTCAAATTGGTGACCTTGGGGCCGACCTTCAACTCGGCGTCAACGAGTCGTATTCTCTCACAATTGGGGAAAACGTCCAAATTACAGCCGCCACCATCTGGGGAGCACTCCATGGATTGACGACTCTCCAGCAGTTGATTTTATACGATGGGGAATTTTTCATTGAGTGTGTTGAGATAGTGGACGAGCCAATGTACCCCCACCGTGGGCTCATGATTGATTCTGGGCGGAACTACTTGACGTTGGGATCGATTCAGGACCAGATCGATATCATGGCGTTGGCAAAGATGAACACCCTTCACTGGCATTTACAGGATTCACAGTCGTGGCCCATAGTACTTGAGTCGTACCCACAAATGGCCAATGGAGCATATTCCCAAAGAGAAAAGTATTCATTGATTGATTTGGCGAATATAGTGGCATATGGAAGGGAGAGAGGTGTACGTATTGTTCCAGAGTTGGAGTCGCCAGGACATGCAAAAGCGGGATGGGAAGAAATTGATCCGTCCTTATTGGCATGTGCAAACACTTGGTGGTCGGACGGTACAGGTACTGCGGGCGAACCACCGTCTGGACAATTTGAGATTTTGAACGATGATATTTATGAGGTCATTGGGGCAGTATACAACGAATTATCGCTGGTTTTTAGTGATAATGTGTTCCATGTGGGTGCCGATGAGTTGGTGACGGGATGCTACAATTATTCGGAAATCACCCAAAATTGGTTCCGTGCGAATACGTCCAGGACTTTTAAAGACTTGACTCAGTACTTTGTCGATAAAATGTTGCCGATCTACACTAATTCTGAATCGTCCAAGGGAAGACGACTTACTATGTGGGAAGACGTGGTGGTGGCAGAGCAGGGAGCTCATCTGGTCCCGCGTGACGTCATCATGCAGTCCTGGCTGGATGCAAAAAATGTGCAGCATCTTGTCAAGGCCGGGTACGATGTGATTGTGCTGCTGGCGAATCATTTCTACCTTGACTGCGGGTACGGTGGATTTGTGACCAACGACCCCCGGTACGCGAACGTTCCTGAAAACGACGAGTTCAACACTGGAAACGGGGGGTCGTGGTGTGCCCCGTACAAGACATGGCAGACGATATACGCCTACGACTTTGCTGGTAATTTGACAGAGGAGGAAAAAAAGCACATTTTGGGGGCCGAGGTGGCTTTGTGGTCCGAGCAGGCGGACTCGGTGGTGTTGACGGGGAAAATCTGGCCGAGAACGGCGGCTTTGGCCGAGTCTACTTGGCTGGGGAACCGGGACGAAAAGGGTGTTTTGCGTGCGACTAATTTGACACAGCGCATCTTGAACTTTAGGGAGTGGATCGTGGGTTTGGGGTACGGGGCGTCGCCGTTAGTGCCAAAGTATTGTTTGAAGAATCCACATGGGTGTGATTATTTTTATAATCAGAGTATATTAGCAGAGTATAGCACCGCGTAGCGGTGCTAGCAGACTATGGCACCGTGTAGCGGTGCTATAGACTAGGTAAAGATGATAACTGTGATGTGGTGAGGTGATAGTGAATAGAGGGTGAATAAGAATGGTGAAGTGAGTAGGTGAAGTGAATAGGTGAATAGGTGAATGAAAAAAATTCAACTTAACAGCTATGCCTCGTATATGTTTCATTACTTAACCACTGTACTTGACTCATTGAATTGTTCAAACGTTTAAAATACATCAGTAGTACTGGAGCGCAATAGAAGTGAGCATGCCATCGTTGCTCGTTTTGAAGTTTAACTCAAAGGTAAGCCACAAAAACGCATCTATTGCCTAACGCATCTACGCAACTATTTCCTAAAACGGAAGGATTAAAGGTAGGGTCCGGATCAGCATTGGAACATTTGAACAATTTCGCTTCGCTCAGTTCTTTATCATATGAGAAATGAGGGAAATTAATTTTAGAATCATATGAATATTAATTAAACCATTGTTAATTGCTTCGCTCTATTGTTAAATGTTCGCTTGTTTGCTTCGCTAATTGTTTCATGGACTATCAAACAATTAGCGAATAAACAATTGAGCTATGACTAAACAATTGAGGAATAAACAATTGAGCAACAATTTCGCTTCGCTCATTGTTGCTCATTGTTGCTCAATTGTTTATTAGGCTAAACCTTCCCTGTCTATGAAACAGACGACACGCAATCTAGAATCAGCACCACATGTAAAATACCTTAAATGCCCGATAAGGAAACTTATAAAGAGGGGACGGACCGAATGAAAACGTTTAATTATAACGAAGTACTAACATTCAGGAGTCAGATTTGATTGATACTATACAAGTGTCATTAAGTGTCAGATTATACAAGTGCAGATAAATTGTGTCAAACTTGCAGGTGGAATTTGCAGCTATTACACACTACAGACTAGAACTACTATACCTACTAGAACAACAGAATACTAGTACTACAAGTACATTTACGTACTTACTGATACTACCACACTAGTAATACTACTTCATTGCTAGTAAACTTTACTACTACTACTACTACTACTACTACTACTTTTAGTACTAGCACAATACTTTACTAACACCGCTACGCTCGGTGACTACTTGAACGGTTAAATCACACCTCGCTTCGCTCGGTATGAAACTATTCCTCCTCTTTTTGGTACAACTCGTCCTCTCTGTTAGTCCCTCCGACGACCCCTTCTACACTGCTCCCAGCGGATATGAAGACTCGGAACCCGGCACCATTCTCCGCTCCCGCAACATCCCCTCGCAATTACGGTCCATTGGCATCACCGTCCAGGTCAAAAACACATGGCAGTTTCTCGTGAGGTCGACCGACTCTCATGGAAATGCCACCGCCATTGTCACCACCCTCATTGAACCATACAATGCCAATCCCAAAAAATTGGTATCGCACCAATTTGCCGAGGATTCCACCGGGCTCGACTGCTCTGTGTCGTACGCCATCCAGTCGGGGGCCCCTGTATTTTCCACCATAAATGTCCAGGCTGAATTTATTTTGGTACAGTCCTGGCTCGAGGAGGGCTGGTACGTTGTTGCACCAGATTATGAGGGACCAAAAGGTGCTTTAGGGGCAGGAAGACAAGCTGGACATGCGACGTTGGACTCGTTAAGAGCTGTGTTGGGGGCGTCCAACAACTCAGCTTCTTTAAATTTGACGAATAGTTCAAACTCTAGTTCAAACTCTGACACAAATTCTAGTTCCAACTCCACCTATGGCCTCTCTTCAGATGCAAAAACCGTCCTTTTTGGATACTCTGGAGGCTCTTTTGCTTCTGGATGGGCGGCGACCTTACAACCGTCGTATGCCCCAGAACTAAGCAACAACTTGATTGGTGCGGCCATGGGAGGCTTCCTCACCAATGTGACCCAATCGCTCGAACAAATCGAAGGAACTTCTTTTGCAGGAATGACATCATTGACATTTAACGGTTTGATGAAGGAATTCCCCGAGTTGCGCGAGCCCGTGTACGCTGACCTTGTGTCACAGGAGCGCAAAGACGACCTCTTGTGGGCCCAGGACGTGTGTCTCGTCAACACCATCACCAAGTACTTCCTTGCGCGTTTTTTCACAGGCACAAACCGCTACTTCAAGAGCGGGTACGACCTCTACAAAAACCCCACGGTCCACGATGTGTTCTACCAGAACATCTTGGCGCTCAACAAGAGCGATGGAGTGCCGGAAATACCCGTGTTTGTATTTCACTCGCAGAACGACGAGATTGTGCCGGTTGCGGGGCCGGATAGGGTGTACAAAAACTGGTGCGACTGGGGGATCAAGTCGTACGAGTATGCGAGTGATAAGGAAAATGGGCACTTGACAGAGATCGTGGGGGGAGGATTTGCGGCGTACGCGTGGATCAGAGATAGGTTTGAGGGGAGGAGCGTGGTGGAGGGGTGTCAGAAGAGAGTGGTGGGGAATAATGTGCAGTATCCGGGGGCTACCAGTACGATCTGGCCGGTAGCGAAGGCGTTCTTTTTGAGTGTGCTTCAGTTTCCGTTGTCCACAAATACTACAATTCTCTAAACAATCGAGCAACAATCGAGCGTAGCGAGATTGTTGGATAGAAGAATAGGAGTGTTGGTAAGATCCGATCTTCGATCAGATCTTCACAATTTTTCGCAGCCATTTCGCAGCCATTTCAGCGAACAATTGAGCGGAGCGAAATTGTGAGATTTGTGTTTGGAAATGTATGATGTTTGATGTTTTATGCTTCAGATGTCAGATACTCGGGATGAAACTCATTCGTTGAGGACTGCTGAGCTGACCCAAAGTTGAAACTGAGTTAAATTTGTTTCACATTGCATATTACCAAAAGATGTGAGTAAACAATTCAGCAAATTGTGAAGCTGTTTATGGTTGATGTTGGATGTGAATTGTTTAGCTGCTTGATCGACGAATGCTGAATTGATTTAGAATTTCAGCTTCCAAAGAATTAGCAACTTGCAAACAATTGAGCGGAGCGAAAAAGACTGGAAGGAAGATGAAGAGGCTGAATCAAAAAAAAAGATACCTTAGACAATAGTGAATACCGTGTGACCACAGACAGTTAATTTGAATACATACTGATTAGTGGATATTCGTAGGAAAGAGCAAAAGTGCAGCATGAGAGTAAATCTGATGGAAGTTTGGGGAAGGTTGTTTTTCGCAGCCATTTCAACGAACAATTGAGCGAAGCGAAATTGGGAGATGTTGAATACGTTTGCAATATTTACGTTTGAGAAGTTTGTTTGGGACTTTTGACTCCTCGACGCTTAGCTGAGCTGCTCGAAGCTTAGCTGAGCTGATCTGTGCCCAAAGTCAAACTGAATTAAAGATTATTTTCAGATTTGGAATGAACAATTGCCAAACAACCAAACTTCGCTCCGCTCAATTGTTTGAACATGCTAGAGGTAGTCGGAGGAGCTTGAAAAGATGCTGGAAGATCAAGACGCTAAAGATGTAAGAACCCACTAGTAAATGCCATAAGTGAACAATCACAGGCTAGAATAAATATAAACATCTCTCCGGATACTATTTTGAGACTCGACTGGCACAAACCGAGCCACATGGACTGGCGGGTAGAGCTATTCTAAGCGCAACCTTCGGACTCTCTTTGCTAGCTTCATCTTCTCTTAATCTAGATCTTGGCAATGAACGATGTAGATTTGGAGGGTTCGTATGACATTTTGCATGTTCAGGACCTAGATTGAAGTTACATTAAAAACCAGATTTTACTAAGGCCAAGACACATACCTTTTAATACACATACTAGTATAGACAAAGTCCTGATCATCACTCGACAACTGAAACCATGAACAGGAATAGATTAACAAGCAGCAAAAGTCAACATAGTGCAGAGTGAGTTTGAGTGGATCCATAATAGTCGAACGAGATGAGCGAAGTGAATCGAGTTGAACGAGAACTGAGATGAAAGATACTCTTCCAATAAAACTCATTCAATGATTCTCATATCTGATATCATATCATATCTCATATCATATCATATCTCATATCATATCATATCTCATATCATATCATATCTCATATCATATCATATCTCATATCATATCATATCTCATATCATATCATATCTCATATCATATCATATCTCATATCATATCTCTGTCCCTTTGTAATTGCTGCAAAAAAAGTCATGTGATTCAATGTAGAGTCGCGACTTCGATATTCCAATCTTGTCATTCTTTCAAGGATTGGGATTGTGTCGAAAGGTTTAGACTAAGACTAAGATCTATTTCCGGACGAGCCCAAGAGATGAAGTGAACTTGAGCGAAGCTCAATTGTTCGAAGGTAGAAAGGGAAACGGTAGTTAAACAAAGAACAGAGTAGGAAAGTTTCTCATACTAGCTAGCAAAGTGAAATGTCACAAGGTCAAACTGCAGTGATATTATAGAAATAATGACTACTCAGACTCAACAGACCTATTAAGTATCAACTTGTGATTATGAACAATAAGCGACTTGTTGGAATTCAAAATGTTCCAATTTGTACTTGAAAATCGGCTGTTTAGCAATGACAATTCAAATTGCTTGAATGTTCCTTTTTGCCAACATTTTCATTCACTTGTTCTACTTGCGTCACTGTTTCCTTGTCTATTCAGCTTTCTTGTTCAGTGTATTCTCTACAGATTAAGAGTCACTTACATAATCATTTTCGGATCGAAAATTACTCCACAAGTGCAAGGCAGTCAACGTTACAGTCAATTGCAAATTACAAGTCAATTGCAAGCATTCACTAGTCATTTATTACGAACAAAAGTCGCTTCGCTCCTTTTGTTTGCTCCTTTTGTTCTATGCAACCCCTCACCCTCCAAACCCTCGAGGCCTTCCCCCTCCCCAAATCCATCGAAGCACTCCCCCCCTCCAGCAAAAGTGAGTTCGTCAACACAACCAACCTCCTCAATGGATACCTCCGGTCGCTAGCATCCTACACCACCCTCAACCAGCAGGCCTTGGACAAAATCGAGGAGATTATCGGCACTTACTCGCAGGTACTTGCGCTTATAGGAGAGTACGAGCAGATGGGCACGCAAATACGGCAGCAGCTCGACGAGCTCTGCGAACTCCACAGCAGATTCACCACCCTTCAGCTGGAGGAGTACAAGCTATTGGCAAACAACTACAACATGGACACGTTGATCCGCGTCAAGTTCAGCAGGGTCGTCGAGGTCGAGAACCTGGAGTCACGTGAGATGGCACGTGCCTTCAGGCCCGCGGACTTTGACGCGGAGTTTGAGGAGTTTGTGGACAAGTTCAAGGAGAAGAGACGGGGGTACCATAGGAAGAGGGAGATGATGTTTCGGTGGGAGGAGGAGAGGGTTAGTGGGGCGCACTAGCAGCACATTGAGCAGCGCATTGAGCAGCACATTGAGCGTAGCGAAATGTGGTGCGAGATGTGCGCTCGTTACGCCGATGTGTGAGACACAAGATATGAGATGGATGTGAGATGAGATTGAGATTGAGATGAGATTATCAAGATTATATTGATGACACTGAGGTCATATTGGGATCATACTGAGATGATGTTGAGATGACTTTGGGATCATATTGAGATCATATTGAGATCATTTTGAGATTATATTGAGATTAGATGTGAGAAGATATGAGAAAATGTGAGCCCAAATATTGAAGGTACTCAACTTTTCATCTAGCATCATTTGGATATCCAAAAACGTCACTTGCTATCTACTAAAATCTATGTGAGCATGCGTGAAGAATATTCTGAAATGTTTGAGTGTCGACCAAAAGTATACTTATTGGGTCTGAAAAAGCACTGAACACATTGGCTTGATAAATTTTGAATGATAACAAGATGGAACTACAATGGATGTTGAATATCAACAGCGAACTCGAATTGAAATAATTCCAACATTGGAAAATATCAGATCTTCCTGAACGTTCTCAGTACCTTTCTTAAGTACAGTGATCGCCACAGTAGAATGAGTGATGAGATTCTGTTATTCTACAGAATAAAATCCTGTCATCTACTTCGAACTACTACAGGTACAACACCTTAAACACTGAGTTGAAAATTCAGAGAATGGTGAAATACTTCACATTGAAATACCTATTCAGAAAATATCTAGCATTGTCAGATTGAGTCGAAGAAGGTTGCTTAGAATAGCTTACGAAGAAACATTTAACGTTAAGCCAAATAGAATAAAAATGTGTAGCTGGTGGTCTTTAATAAGATGTGTAGGTTTCACCTACACATCTCAGAGGCAGGGAGTTTACTCCAACTGTAAGTCTAATCACGTGCCCCTAGTTCATGCAGGGACCACCTTACAAGCATATATCATTTCCTCATGGGAAGCAACGAAAGTTGTAATAACAAAAAAGCTGATCTCAATGCTCTGCATTGCTTGGAAATCTAAATGTAGTGAGGGGCATCCAAATACATAAAATCGTAAGTAGATGTACCTTAGAATGAGAGTTTGACTTCTATTGACTCTTAATCTGAATGACTCATGATGACTCATTGACTCTACACAAAATGATTACGAAAAACACACAAACTTGTTAAGCTATCACATTGAACTTGAATCACTTGGTGAATCAATTGTTGAACTTGCTGAATCACATCTTGAAGCATATGTTGACTACTTGTTGACCCACAAGTGCTTTCGTTATTTCAGTCCTCTTTCTTCTTCTGCGTAAATGTCATACCCGCTTACCCCCTGTGAAAACGGTCATACCGACTAGTTTTCAGCCATTTGAAGTTATACATATATTCTTTTTGATGTGAATAGATGTACTATTAAGTACCATCTCACGAAGATTTCTTGTGGTGGAGAAACACCACCCTTTGTAATTATTACCAGTATGAAAATTACGCTGGCTGCAAAAAATACTAGTCCTGAGGGAATGAGTTGTGTACAATTGAATCATCACCCTGAGAAAGAAGAGTTTAATTGGGGGGTCTGTTCAATAGGAAAGCTGTGTATGTCAAAATTTAGAGCATATATGGGAGTATTCACTTTGCTCATCTATATTCTCAAGGCAATAGAGCAATTCAAATATTTCAAATATCCCTCAATTCTCAATATCCCTCAATTCTCAATATCCCTCAATATTCCCTAATATGGATGTTCCCCAATCCGAATATGCATCTTAACAGCCCAATGAACATCCCAATGAACATCCCAATGAACACCCTCAATGAATATCAATAATACCCAATCATACCAATGAACATCCTAATCACAATCTCGCTTCGCTTGATTGTTTAGTTCTTTCCTGCACAATGCCTGGTCCGGACTTCCACTCCCGTCAAGGCTTAACACATCGGACTTATTCGGAGTTCTAACTGGACCTCAAATTTTGATAAAGAACTGCGAGCGAAACAACTCGCTTTGCTCGCTTTGCTCACAGTTCTAGTTGTTTCGCACTGTTGGAACAACTCGCTTCCTTGTTGTTCTGGTTTTATGAGCCCTTACCTACCCCCTGGGGTACATTTCACTAAACTAAATCCGAAACTTCCGTTCCCCAATCATAGGAGTTGAATTGCTAGATAGTACTAAGTGATAGTACTGATAGTAGTGATAGTGATAGTACTGATAGTACTGATAGTGATAGTACTGATAGTGATAGTGTGGATACTATATACTAAATAGACAAGTAGATACAATGTAGATACTGGCATAGACATCAAAGACAGACATCTATACAGACATCTCATTTCATGAGATGTCTGTATGAGATGTCTGTATAGATGTCTGTATAGATGTCTTGTCTTACTTTGTTTATAAGAGTTTTCGGTCCCATCTTTTCCGATCATCTCCGAATTTTTTTTATCTATCACCACCATGTTCAGAAACAGTGCTCGGCTCTTTCTGAGTTCTGCGAGGGCCTTCAATGCCAAGCCCGCTGCTGCCAAGACCAGCGCACTCTCCAAGCTCTGGACCTATACCAAAGCCACTGCCGCCATTGGAGTCGTTGGATCTGCCGGATTTGTTGGTTACAAGATTTACAGCGAGTCTTATCCCGCCAACCAAGAGCCCCAAGTCCCCTTTTTCAACAACGGACAAAAGAAGAAGACCCTTGTTATCCTTGGATCCGGCTGGGGATCCATTTCGCTCCTCAAGAATCTCGATACCACCCTTTATAATGTGGTTATTGTGTCTCCCAGAAACTACTTTTTGTTCACGCCCCTTCTCCCCTCTGTCCCCACCGGTACTGTTGAGCTTCGTTCCATTATCGAGCCAGTGAGATCCATCACTAGAAGAGCCCCCGGCGAGGTCATTTACCTTGAGGCCGAGGCCACCAATATTGATGCCGCTAACAATATCATCACTATTAAACAGTCCACCACTGTTCACTCTGGTCACTCCGGAACCGATACTTCTTCCACCAAAAGTACCATTAATGGTGTTGAGCAGATCACCACTACCTTGAACTATGATTATCTTGTTGTTGGAGTGGGTGCACAGCCCTCGTCGTTTGGAATCCCTGGTGTTGCCGAACATTCCACCTTTCTCAAGGAGGTTTCCGATGCTTCCAGTATTAGAAAGCGCCTTATGGAGTGTATTGAAGCTGCCAACATCCTTCCAAAGGGCGACCCTGAAAGAAGCAGATTGTTGTCGATTGTCGTGTGTGGAGGTGGTCCCACTGGTGTGGAGGCTGCTGCCGAGTTGCAAGATTACATTGACCAGGACCTCAGAAAATGGATGCCGTCCATTGCTGCTGAGATCAAGGTTACTGTTATCGAGGCCATGCCAAATGTTTTGAACATGTTCAACAAGAACTTGGTGGAGTACACCAAGGAAGTGTTCCAGGAGTCCCACATTAGATTGATGACAAACACCATGATTAAAAAGGTTAATGACAAGACTGTCATTACCCAGCACAAGGAACCAGATGGAGGTGCTACCATGGGTGAACTTCCTTATGGTATGTTGATTTGGGCTACTGGTAATGGTATTAGGGACATTACACGTAACTTGATTTCGCAGTTTGACGAGCAAAAGAATGCCAGAAGAGGATTGTTGGTGGACGACCGTTTGTTGTTGGATGGTTCCAACAACATTTACGCGCTTGGTGACTGTACCTTCACCAAGTATGCTCCCACTGCCCAGGTTGCGTTCCAGGAGGGAGAGTTCTTGGCCCGCCACTTCCACAAGTTGGCAGACATTGAGGGACTCAAGTACACCATTGCCAACCCGGGTGCAAAGGATAACAAGGACCGTTTGACCAAGAAGTTGCTCAAGTTGGAGGACAAGTTGCCTGTGTTTGAGTACAACCACCAGGGTTCGCTCGCGTACATTGGGTCGGAAAGGGCTGTGGCTGACCTTGTGTGGAACGGTTGGTCGAATGTGACTTCGGGAGGTACCATCACGTACTTTTTCTGGAGATCGGCGTATATCTACATGTGTTTGTCGGTGAGAAACCAGGTGTTGGTGTGTTTGGACTGGTTGAAGGTGAGTATGTTTGGGAGAGATATTTCGAAGGAGTAAGCACCTAAATTCGCGAAGCGAATTTAGGTGTGAATACCTGATGAGCGAAGCGAATCAGGTGTGAAAGTACTAGAAGATATTCATATGAGCTGCTCATATGACTATGCTCAGATGGGCCACTAGATGATGTAGATGATATCTAGAGTGTATGAGTTATTTATACGATAGAGAGTGAGAAATGTAGAACAATTGAGCGAAGCGAGATTGTTTGAGTAGAGCAATAGTGAGCGAATAACTGAGACAATTGAGCGAAGCGAGATTGTTTGAGTAGGGCAATAGTGAGCGAATAACTGAGACAATCGAGCGAAGTGAGATTGTTTGAGTAGGGCAATAGTGAGCGAATAACTGAGACAATCGAGCGAAGTGAGATTGTTTGAGTAGGGCAATAGTGAGCGAATAACTGAGACAATCGAGCGAAGTGAGATTGTTTGAGAATGGAGTGGATAGCTAACAATTGAACAAACAATTGGACATGAAATTGAACATATTCAACATCCAATTAGCATACAATTGAATAAACAATTGAGCGGAGCGAAATTGTTTGAGATCGAATAGAAGAGCAACAATTGAGCTTATAATTGAACAAACAATTGACACACAATGGAATATATTGAGCATACAATTGACGTACAATTGAAAATCGAGCTACAATCGACCTAACAATCGAACATTTTCAGAGATTTAGCACGTTAGTTGCAACACTATAGTTTGTACAACTAGAGTGTATTTAAGCAAACTGGATAGTGTAGCTCAGTTGTCTTCAGAAAATGTCCACCTTCACCTTCTTGTCTCAGAATGATCGTAAGAAGCGTCTATTCAAAAGACGGAGCAATCGGTTAGACTTGCAAAACTTGCTTCGTATTTGGGTGCAAATTAATGTCCTGCATGTAATAAGGTGTGGCAGCGTAGAAATGGCAACAACTAAGGATGATCAGCATGAAATGTGAATGGATGATCAGCATGAAATATAAATAGATGATCAGCATGAAATGTAAATAGATGATCAGTATGAAATGTAAATTGATGATCAGCAATGATTGCGGTAAATGACCTTTAGAAGAAACAACGGTGAATGTATGATCTGCAATAACAGGAAAGGCAAGCTAATAGCAAGTAGGCAGAGCAATGAGGAGATAAGGAAATCTTCGACTATATCACTAGCTAACGAGCAATCGAATCACTGAGACAAGATTAACGTTCATTGATCATCTGCAAATTGTCATCTGAATGCGCTTGTGTTCATTCCTGTATACAACAGATGAGATAAGATAAGATAAGGACTAAAAAATGATGAGGTCATAAAGTACATTTAGGGTGATGATATGGATGTCCTTTGTTGAAAATGAGAGTGATGAGAAGAGTAAAATAGTAGTGAAGAGGAGAAAGAGGACATAGTGAAGAGGTGAAAGAATAAGAACTGTGAGTATGCAGCTCATAACCGGTTTACTCAAATCATTTAGACTTTAGAGAACATCGGTATTCTTAGGATAGTAGAGGTACCAGATACCAGCTCAATATTCAATATTAGTTTTGGGGGATTGACCATCGTAGGACCAAATTTAACAGCAGTGTCCAACCGTTTGATCCTTTTCAAATCCACTTTAGTAGATGGCCCAGAGCTTCACCCATCACCAAATTTGGGGTGGCAGCAGGTCTGGTCCAATCACTTGTTGATAAGAGTAGTTAATGAGATCTAACTTGGCGAAGGTATCATGAATGAAGATATTCGAACATGAGAGCAGCGAATCGAATGTACTAGTTCACTGGATTGTAGATTTTATGCATTTAGCAAAGCGAATCACAATCACCTTGATAACCGAAAACTACATCGACTGTCAGCGTATGCTCATTGTGGTTTGTTGATCTTTTAATGCTAATCTTTTACTCTTAATGCTCTTTAATGCTCTAAATCCCTTTTAATTTTCGCATAGGTTCGCTTCGCTCATCTATGCTCATAAATGCTCTTTTAATTTTTCGCAGCCATACAGGGCTACTGACCCATTCATAAAGAAAGTAAACCAGAGCACGCACACATTCATTCATCATCTACACTCAGCTTCGTTCGTGTTCGCTCGCTACCGATGTGTGGTGATCAGTTACAACTGGCACGCTTATGATGAAAATGACAGTTGAAACGACGCCTGGTTGTCTTACGGATACCATAAAAACTCTATACAATATCTACAGTAAAACTTCCTAAAACCCATTTTATACTGTTTTTTGATCCTTCTGGTTCACCTTAATGTTGGTCTTGGAGGTGGCCGTTTTGAACAATCCGTTCTTTTTTCAGTAATGAAGTGTTCTTCAACGAGTGATTTGCATTCTACTAATGAAGGAGCGTATGAATTGCATCGAGAGTTCTTTTACGTTCAAACATTCTGAAACACTTGCCAGACACTTGAATGATCAAAGTATTGTTTCAACTGAGTAGTAGGATGGCTGGTTTCAGTTCCCAAGTAAAGGGTCAAAAGATCACTGGTTGAATTGAGTGAAAATGAATGTGAAACGTAACTGATCCTCTTGAATCCATGTTTTAATTCAAGTTTTCTTCATATTATCTTGTTTAAGATTCCTACTTTCAATGATGTCATCAACCGAACAAATCGCTTAGCTCATATCTAAAAAAAAAAATTAGCTCATAAAAATCGACTGTTCACTTTTGCAGCCAAAATTAAAATTCCTTATGCCCACATTCTCCCTTGAACGCCTTCTGATCATCAAAAACGGCGAGTGGTTCCACTTCCCCCAGCGCTCCGACATGACTCTCCAAATCTACACCGACTCGTCCGACAAGAGTGTTTCCGTCACCTGGAAGGCAGTGGAGTTGGTCCGTGTGCGTGTGTTTACAGAGAGTATAGCGACATTTATTGCCCGGAGCCCGGTGCTTGGGTTGAAGCACGTGGATGCTTTTGGGAACTTGTTGAATCGGTGCCAGTTCAGGTTTGCAGAGAGTGAGTATGGGAAGTGTGTGGAGTTTTTGAAAACGGTTTTTGTGGTTGAGGAGAAGGGTAGTCAGACCACCCATTTGGGTACCCAAATGGGTACCCAAATGGGTGGTCGCGAAAGTAGTCAGAATCAGTTTAGTCAGACGGGGGGTCTTGGTGGCAAGATGGGAGGTAGTCAGTTTAGTCAGATGGGAATTTTTGGTCAGTCTGGTAGTCAATTTGGTAGTCAATTTGGTACTTCTGATAATCAATTTGGTACTGGTCAATTTGGTAGTCAACTTCCAAACTACAATAGAAATGATAGAAATGACGAACGAGGCAGGGTTAGGTTTGACAATTTCGAGCATTTGAGGTTTGAAGATAGCCAGGTGAAAGGTTATGAACCATTCAAAAGATGTGATATTGATGGTTCGGAATTTCAAGTGCCATATGATCAGAGAAGGAGAGAGGGTAAAGAGTATTCAGTTCAAAGTTATCAGAACAGTCAAAGTCAGAATATTCAGAGTGCTCAAATTCAGACTCAAGTTCAGAGTACTCGGAATACTCAAATTCAGAATACTCAGGTTCCTCAGAATTCTCAATTTCATCAGAATACTGTTCTAAATAGTCATGTTCAGAATAGTCAAGTTCTGAATAGTCAGAATACTCAGTTTTCTCATCAATTGACTCAACACAGACAGGAACGAGACTCTCAATTTCAGCCTCCCATTGGTGTTTCATTTGCAGGTTCTATGAAAGTGCAAGAGAAAGAGCAAGTACCAGAGAAAGAGAAAGAAGCAGAAAAAGAGAAAGTACAAGAGAAGGAATCTCAGAAAACACTGACCGTTTCCAATTTCAACATCGATGAACTATCTAGATTAACTGATAAGGATCTTCGGGGGCAGTTGAAAAAGATCTTGAAGGATCCTGAGTTTGTGCAGTTTGTGAAAAGACTCGATAAGGTGATTGGGGGGTAAGTCTGAGGTTGTCGCTTCTGGGAGTTTTTATGAAGGTATGACTGGTATTTGCGTTGCGCCTCAAGACTGAATGTACAGGGACTGGAGGAACTGTCTGCGAGATTGTGAAAAGCAGTCTCATCTACACTTACCACACTGAATTATCTATTATTCTAATAAATCTAGAGCTTTGCCAGCAGCATCTAGGCGATAATCAAGCAACGCCCGATTGTGCAAAATGTTGATCATCGATATGGTTTTGTGATGTCTATGTGAAAATTGAGAACGATAGAATGATTTTGCTTACTTGCTGGTGGTCAGCATTTATCAAGATTTTGCTTGATCGCTCCACCTTTTGAACGTTTTAATCTTCACCCAATCGGATAAGTTGAGATTTTCTCAATTTCGCAGCCAAATGATTTCAAACGATCAGCGAAACGAGATGTGTTTGACTCGTTTTTTGCTCGATTGTCGTTCAAATGTTCTAGAATATCCTCAGTTGTTCTGAAATATCGTCCGATTGACAATTTACTCAAGCAACCTCGCTTCGCTCGGTTGTTCTCGTTAGTATACCTTCACCCACCTCTTTATCATCAAACCATCCTCCAACTGCAAATCCTGCAGCACCAACTCATATCCAAACACCCTTGGAAAAAGATCAAACTTGACATACCAATACCCCACGCAAACTACCAAGAACACCACAGCCAACCATGCGTACGACGGTAAATCCTGGAGTCCCGGTGGGTTGGGATTTTCCGATGCAATCAACGGCGAGATCACGAGGTACGCCGACAATATGACTGTGATTGCGGTCCCCACCAAACTTGCACGGATCGGTGCTCTGAGGTCTGGGTACCTCCTTCTAATGACAAATATCCCCACTGCCGAAAGCAAAATTGATACTTCGGCGATGATGCCCTCAAACTCCACGATATAACTGTATATATCCCCCAGTGGAGCCACCAAAAAGCAAAGTGTTGTGATTGAAACACTCAAGATCAAAGTGCGCAAAGGTGCGCCAAATGGCTTGTTTGAAGACATGAAGGCAGAGAACGGGAGGTATCCTTCACGGAACACTTCTTGGGAAACTCTCGAAATAGTGTAAATCACCACGAAAATGTTACCTCCCGCACACAATGCCACTGCAAAAGTGAGGAACTGTCTTCCAAACCTGTGTCCCAACACCTTTTCAAAAAGAATGGACCCCACCAAAGTACGACCATTTGCAAGTTCATCTGAGGGGATCACAATCAAGTAGGCGAGGTTCGTGAACAAGTAAGTTGCTGTGATTATGGCAAGGGAAAGCGGGCCTGCAATCTTGAAAGTTCTCACTGGATCTTTGATCTCACTCGATACTGTATGGACCGAGTTCCATCCGGCAAATGCAAAGCTCGCCTTGATGACCGCGGAGGCAAAGTTTGCAGAACTGACTGGTTTACTGACTTGGAAAAAGTTATCCCAGTGGAGATTTGACTCTATTTTGGTGATGTTGCTTGGAATAAAGATAACGTAAAAACCAATGAGGGTCATTACTCCCATAAGTGCAAGTTTCATTGCACCAAATATGTTTTGGATGCGGACTCCGTGTGATACACTGACCCCGTGAATGCCTGCGGCAACGTAAAGGAAGATGAGTCCGGTTAACCTGATATTGAAGTCGGAAGTGGTTACTCCGATGGAATGGAGAAGGTACTCTCCAAACACAAGGCAGTTGGAGATGGTGAAGCCAAGGAGTACCGATTGGACTGAAAATGCAACGGTTGCCAATAGCTTGGGCTTCTCATAGATGAACTCGAGGAAGACTTTGACACCTCCACTGCGTGGGACCAACAGTCCAAGTTCCAAAAAGACATAGAGACCACTGAAACTTATAGCGGCAGCGATAAACCATGCGAGGAAGAATATGAATGGGGACTGGCCACAGTCCACGTAGACACTGCTTGCAATGCTGAATATACCTGATCCTAGGATACGCGAAATGAAGAGCACAATGGTGGAAAAGAGGCCTAGGTGCCGGCCTTGGGGGAGGTCCTCGGGGTCCTGGAGATAGGACACGGTGCTGGCGAAATGGGGGGGGATCTGGAGGCTTTCATCGGAGCTCGAGGACCCTGATCTGTGCACCTGGTCGACCTGGTTTTTGCCGGGGGATTTGGGGGAGCTCATGTGGCGCAGATTAGGGGTCTGCAAGTTATTTAAGGGTATGGGTTCTATGGTGGTGGCTGATATGATAAGAGATCATGTGATGAGAAAAGTAACGAAATTAGATAAGCAACTAGATGCACAACTAGATTCGTAAGAATCTAGCTGTGCCATGTAGTTTGCTTATCTAGCGAGTGGTAAGTCTAGTGAGTCTGAATATTGAGTTATTTTAGTGATCGTATCTAGTAAGTAAGTTAGCGAGTAAAGAGTGTAATCGAACCTAGTGCCATTTTCAATTTCCTATTACAAATCTAAGTTATGAATTCCAAATAGTCAACCTAAGAAACTACAATGCAATTGGCCTGTTTACGATCTTCTCACATTCTTACTAATTAATCCAAATCTGCACTCCTTACATTTCCATTCTGCTTGCACTTACTAAGCTATTACAAAGAGTTGCTATCAAGTTTTATTACAGAGTTTAGTACTATTAAGTACTATTGCAACAATTTCGCTTCGCTCGATTGTTTCTTACAATTGTCTACTTCTCTTTCAATGCTATTCTATTCGAATATCTATATGCTAACAGACTCCTATTATATCCATGGTTAACATGAGCACACGACGAACATGTGCAACGAGCGAAGCAAATGTTTGAGCATTTACTTGAATTCGGATTATTAATGACTCCGCTCATTATTAGTGACAACCAACTGGCATCAACATGAGCCATCAACACTCACATGAGCGAGGCGAATGTGAGTGTTCGCTCATGAGTATATTCACTCTGTATCAACATTCACATTCGCTTCGCTGATGTGAATGTTTACTTTTTATTCTTCCCCCTCACATACGCCTCCTTTGCCAAATGCACCAACGCATCCAACTCTCCACTATTCTCACACATGGAATAAAACAACGAGTCCTTATCTGTGATCAACACGTATGGGTTCTCATACTCCACGACTCTCCCCGCATCCATCACCAAAATCTTGTCGTAATCGATAATTGTTCTCAATCTGTGTGCAATAGTCAAGATCGTGGAGTTCCCAAACTCGTCTCTAATTGTCTGCTGAATCGCAGCATCCGACTTGTAGTCGATCGAACTCGTTGCTTCATCGAGCAAAATCACCTTGGGGTTCTTCAATAACGATCTTGCCAAACAAACCAACTGCCTTTCTCCCTGCGACAAGTTACCTCCACCCTCGGTCACTGGAGCACTCAAGTTAAAGAACTTGTTTTGATTCTCACCCTGGTCAAACGGCGTCTCGTCAGCTCCAATCAAGCTGACTCTACGCAATGCCTCGAAAATTTGGTCGTCGTTATAGTGCTCAAATGGATCCAAGTTGCTTCTGATGGTACCCGTGAACAAGGTGGGATCTTGTGGGATGATGGTGATGGCCTGGCGCAAGTTGCGCAACCCGATTTTGCTAATGTCAATACCGTCAATGGAGATGGACCCTGTCTCAGGGTCCAAGAAGCGGAAAAATGCAGTGATAATGGTGGACTTACCCGCACCGGTACGACCCACAATACCCACCTTGTGGTTCAGTTCAACATCAAAAGTGACATTCTTGATCACACGTGGTAATTCGGGTGCGTACCTCAAAGAGACATCCTTGACGGAAATCACACCGCGGTCAGGCCATTCGGCAGGGGGTTCTGCATCCTTGATCTCGTAAGGTGGTTCTTGCTCAACATCCAAGTACTCTTGCAATCTCTCGACCGAGTTCATATTCATCTCGACATTGGCGTAAAGACGCACAATCCACAACGCAGACTCGGAAAACGAAATGGCGTACGAAAGCGATAATCCAGCCAACCCGGCATCGATACGGCCAACGGAAAGCAACACGAAAATACCAGCAAACAACATCACCATAGACCCAACAGCATCCACTCTGAACGATAACCATCTGTTGGCGACCCAAAGGTAAAAGAATGGTCTGTTATTGTTGTCGATCGCAGCCAAATTCTGTTTCATGAAACGGGCCTCAACACCATAGGCACGGATGGTGGCCACACCAGAGAGCGACTCGGAAAAGTGCTGGTGGATAGGCGACTTGGTGATGGATTCGTACCGCTTCAACTCTCTAGAAAGATTGATGTAGAAAGAACCAACAAGGTAGTAGAGGAACATAATCACGAACGCAAAGAAAAGGAAACCCGGTGTAATGAGTGTAATCAATACCAAGGTAGACAAACACTGAACCACGAAAATGAAGACACCTTCTGCAAACGGCGTGATTTCTTGGTCGACAGACTCAATGTCCTTGGAGAACCTATTCATGATTCTACCCAAGGGAGTCTTGTCAAAGAAACGCAAACGAGCATGCAACACATTGGTCATGACATCCTTGAAAATGGTGTTGGAGGCCTTGATTCCGCACAAAAACGTGAGCACAAGACGCCCCGAGGCAGTCATGGCGTAAACCGTACCAATCACAGCGTAAATCAGAATGTAAAAGAGGGGACCGTGCTCAACTCCACGCGACTCAAGGTACGATCCAAGTACGCTGTAACCGGCAAAAGCACGGACGTTGGCAGCGCTGAACTTGGACGACACATGGTTGATCACACTGTTGACATTCACGTGGTTGTAAAAGTTTTGGGCGAGTACAGACTCCTGTTTGGACTGCAACGACCAGGTTCTCAACCACCACGATTGGAACATGTACACACCTTGGGACGCAAGGAAAGCACACACGATAATCACCCAAGTCTTCCATCCTCCCAAATACTTGGCGTAACACAAGTAAACCAGCATATCAACCACACCCTCTGCCTTACCCTCTTCTTCAACCAACTTACCGTCGGTCTTTTTGGCATCGTCTGGGGTATCCTGGGCAATGGCCTTGAGTTTCTGCTCGATAACCTCGGCCTTGGCCTTCATCTGGGCATTCTTGTCGTCCAAAGACTCGAGGTTGGTTGCACTCTGCTGACGCAGGGTCATCACCGACAGTTTCACCAATTCATCGTCACCCAAATCACCGGAATCAAGCAACTCCAGAGGCAGTCCCTGGGACTTGACACGGCCATTGTCCATGACAACAACCCACTCTGCCTTTTGAACAGTCAAGGCAACATTGTGAGACACCAAAATACAGGTACGGCCCTCCATCAAGGGACCGGAAATACAGTTTTCGTAAATCCACAAGGCGGTGTGCGAGTCCACAGCACTCAAACAGTCGTCCAACAAAAGGTGTCTGGAGTTGGAGTACAATGCACGCGCAAGCGAAACACGCTGCTTTTGACCTCCGGAAAGCGTGATACCCTTTTCACCAACTTCGGTGGAGTCACCCGCACTCAAAATCTCAAAGTCACGCGCCAATCCACACGCCTGTACAACCTTGTCGTAACGTTCTTGGTTGAATGCCAGGGCAAAAGTGATGTTGTTGCGAATCGTATCGTTCAAAAGCCACGGGGTCTGGGAACAGTAGGCCACCGACTCGGTCAATCCAGTCTGGGGGTCAACCACAAGCTCGTCCCTAGGCGTGGCTCCAGGAAGATACACCAGACCGTCCAAAAGGTCCATTTCTCCGAGCAAGGCCAAAAGAAGGGATGTTTTACCGGCACCTGTCGAACCAATCACCACATTCAATCTACCTTCTTTAAAGTTGATATTGAGGTCGCGCAACTTGAAGTTGCTCTCATTCTTTGCATTCCAGGAAAACGACGCGTTCTTGAACCC